>JAIPRL010000294.1:0-86206 GCA_025469235.1 Pemphigus obesinymphae | reverse complement strand
CCAAATAAAATGTTATTATTCTAAAAAGAGTATTATAAAATTATTTTACATATAAGTTAAGAAACCGGCTTACAAACTACAAATGTATAGGTAATTCACTATAATAGATAAACTTATAAAACAAAAATAGGTACACCAAGGAAGGTGTAAACTACCAACAATATAAATAGGTACCTACTACCTATATAGATAAATGTTGCCAGTCCCAAGTCTGGAAAAAAATGTGAGGGCACTTTCCTTGTATAGTTTTCATTATGCACAAAAAAGTGTGCAAACTAATTAATTCAATTCATACTATTTTAAAATGTTATTATTTTATAGAACTATAAAATAACTTCTACTTATTTAGAATTATTACCTATTACTACTAATTACAACTAAATGTATGTATGTAATATTAAATTTTGAAATAATGATTAATATTAAGTATGCAATTATAAATATATTTTTAATTTTGTTATATGTGACCTATTTTTTATTAACTATACAACAATCATTAGTTCACACATTAACTAATTTTATACTTATGTAATTAATCTATATATTAACGTAAGTACCTACATTTAATTTATAAATATATCTGAAATCAAAAATACAATTATTGAATTTACCATATAGTGGTAGTTTTCATTCAAATTTAGGGTACCTAAACAATAATTTTTTTAATACAATATTTATGTTATATCAGGCTTGTGGTCACACTGGTGCTAACTGGGAAGATGGCCGACACGTTTTTTGGCCTGTCCTATGCTACCCATTATAATTATTATCAGTGTCCCCGGTCTGATAGTACTTCGTGCGCAGACATTTACATCCAACAACAATATATTTATGTACAATGATCTTTGAACTTTTGAATATAAAACCACTCTTGTAGGTGGATTATCCTTAATGAATCAGAATATATCCTCACGGTAAATTATTTTCGATACTCGATATGTATGGATATAAAGTTTTGAGGAATCTATTAAAAATTACTTGCATAGTTGCTGTTATTAAAAGTTTATAAGCGAATCTCACAAATACTGATATTTTGAATTATCTGAAGAATCACATAAGTATATTTCGGAAGTGTGCAATAAATTTAGAAGTAATAGTTTTTTGTAGAATAGATATACCTACAACTTTTTCCTCATGGCGCGTCCGATGCTTTTATACTTTTGTTTTATCAGGTTTGCAACAAATTATTGAATAGTGCATTTTCTCCCGACATCACAGTTGGCTATGTTTCTGTTGATATATCATATATTAATAAATAATTTAGGTGGGTATTATTAAAACAATTAAATATAATTTATTCAATCACTGTAATTTATTCGTGGTTTAATAAATACCATTGATGTTTTCAAAGTATTCAATAATATTAAAATGTACCTACATAAAATAGTGCACTTTTGGAAATGCAATATTATATGTAATTACGTAATATAAATTGATAGTTTAATTTTTTAATATCAATATGAATTACATCTTTTTCAAGTTGATGAAAACAGTTTATTTTGACATAACATTGTATTGATTTTTGTTAAATAATAATTTATGATAACAATTTCATAAAATTATTATGAGCAAAAGATATTCGCTATAATTTGATGAAATTGATATTATGAATCAGCTGGTAAATCATGGAAAAATATTTATCGATATTGAAGGGACCCGTTTAAGATGGATTCCGTTAATCATGTTTATGATTAGATTTACACCATATTACTTCGTGTGCAGACATTTACATCCAACAACATTACATTTATGTACAATGATCTTTGATCATTTGAATATAAAACCGCTATTTTAGGTGGATTATCCTTAATCAATCAGTATATATCCTCACGGTAAATTATTTCCGATACTCGATATGTATGGATATAAAGTTTTGAGGAATCTATTAAAAAATACTTGCATAGTTGCTGATATTAAAAGTTTATAAGCAAATCTCACAAATACTGATATTTTGAATTATCTGAAGAATCACATAAGTATATTTCGGAAGTGTGCAATAAATTTAGAAGTAATAGTTTTTTGTATAATAAATATACCTACAACTTTTTCCTCATGACGCTTCTAATGCTTTTAAACTTTTGTTTTATCAGATTTGCAACAAATTATTGTACATACACTGTTTTGTCAAATAAATGTTACCTTTTGATTTAATCTTATAATATGTCATATAACAAATAATATTTTTATTAGATTAAAAATTAGCAGTTAGACTTATTTTATATTGTAATTAACATTTCGGGTTTTTGTTATTTGGATATAATTATATGTTATGATATCTGTTTACTATTAATCTCTCGTAATGATTGCCTAATAATTAATTTAATTTTACCATTTTGCAAGGGAAACTCTTGAAATAATAATAAAATGTGTTTATTTATTCATGATTAAAATTAGCTTCACCCTTCATGTTCGAATATAAAATTGCATTTCAATAAACAAATATTTTGCAAACGAAGCTTTTGAAATATTTATAAAATGTATTTAATATTTCATCATTAAATTGGCTTCACCATTAATGTTTGAATATAAAATTGAATTTCTAATATCATCATTAATTAATGTATGAGTTAGAGGAAAATACATATTATTATCTGAAAGCAAGTTTTGTTCTAAAGCCATTGTACTATGTAGAAATTCTCTTGGGTTAAATTAATTTTACCTTTTAATTTAATTTCATAATATGGCATATAAAGACTAGTATCTTTATTCCATGAAATGGTAGCAGTTAGACTTATTTTATATTGTAATTAACATTTCGGATTTTTGTGATATGGATATAATTATATGTAATGATAACTGTTTCCTGTCAATCTCTCGTAATGACTGCCTATAAATTAATTTAATTTTACCATTTTGCAATCAAAACTCTTGAAATTATAATAAAATATGTTTATTTTTTCATCATTAAAATTAGCTTCACCCTTAATGTTTAAATATAAAATTGTATTTCAATTATCATCATTAATTAATGTATGAGATAGAGAATAATACATATCATTATCTAAAAGCACGTTTAGTACTATGACTACTGTACTCTGTAGAAATTCTCTTGGGTCAGATATATGTTACTTTTTTATTTATTTTCATAATATGGCATATAACGAATAGTATGGTTATTCCATGAATTAGTAGAAGTAGTTAGAGAAAAATACATATTATTATCTGAAAACAAGTTTAGTTCTAAACCATTGTACTTTGTATAAATTCTCTTGAGTCAGATAATTGTGACCTTTTAATTAAATTTCATAATATGGCATATAACGAATAGTAGATTTATTCTATGAAATCGTAACAGTATTACTGACTTACTGACTAGTATTCTATTACTAGATAGTAGGTACTAGGTAGGTAGTAGGTACCTTCTATCATGTACCTATCATGTTTATTTATATATTAGCGATGGCCAATTAATAATTATTAATTATGTTATTTATTTTATACCCTCAATATTCTATTTGATCTTTTATTTAATAATAAGAATGACTGCAGACGGCCGTGGTATAATATTATTATACAGGTAGGTAATAGCTATAATATTATTTCTAAAATAGTATATAGTAGATAGATACCAATGCGTTGCTAACCACCACGAAGATTCGAACAATACCAGTATAAACGATATAATAATATGTTTTATTATTATATTTTGTAGTTTGTACTTTGTATTCATTGTCCGAGATAGGAAACCTTGTGTACTCGGTATATAAAGCAGTCGCGGTGTATTAGGAATAAATCTGAAGTATTTATAAAATGCGATAACGGCTTCCACGAAAATTATAAGTCATAAGTACATCTGGAACAAAATAGCATCCAATAATAAAATATTATTAAATCAAAAAGGACCAAACCGAACCAGACCAGACCGGACTGGACTGGATCGGACCAAACTGAGATAATTTTGTTGAAAAAACCGGACCAAACTGAATCAATATGTATTTGAACTAGGACCGGACCGATTTTTTTTCAAAATCGATTGGATTGGACTAAACCGAGCCATTGACTCATTTTTATTCTTTTGCACCTCATATTATGTAATCAGCCATGTTATCAGAATCCGGAATAGTCGATGACCGAAGTATTTTGAGAAATAACAATGGTAATTAATTAATTTTAAAAATATTTCGTCTGCGGTGGAATTTGGCGTTCACTTTCTAGATGATAGTCTTTCATACATAAAGTGTTTCTGGTGTAGGTCGATAAAGTAGATAGGTAATTGAAAAATATATCGAACTGACTATTCTCAGATTTTTATAAAAGCTCAAAGTAACGGATTTCATACAACATACATAAATTATATTTAATATATTTAATAAAAATTTTGAAAAATACCTCAATAATACAATATAGTAGGTACCTACTCTACATATGTGAATTCGGTCGGAAGTCTCGAGTTTTTATATGTGTGGAAATATTTAAAAGTCCTCCTGATAAAAGTTCACCCGATGTTTTAATATAAACATACTTAATATATTGTGAAAAATACTAAGAAAATCCGATGATTTGAAATTCATTACTATGAGGTATAAAAAAATATAATATAGGTATTATATATGAGAATGAGTTGGTCGGACTTACCGTTTTCGGTATTTTATAAAACTATTGTCCCCACTGGGGATAGAAATTTACAAATGTCTGAAAAAAAAAATACGAACTTGCCATAAAGTATTATAATAGGTACTCGGTACAATATTACAATATTATACGTAGTTCAAACGAACAGAAAACATAATAAATATAATGATAAATAGGTACTTAATAATAAAAGTTGCAACGGTAAGAAAATGTATTAAGATTTCGTTCACATATCTAGTATATCGAATAAACCTAACACTCGTTATCTTTGCGGATACCGAGATCGAGAAAAAAAAGTCAAATCGGCATAATAAAATTCGAACCGGTGTACCCGTATCAAAAGTTCGTTTGACAATCGACGTCCTATATCACCATGCTATTTACTCGGATGATAATATGGTCAATATTTTTCGTATTTAAACTATTCAGATAACAGAGGGTACAGTGTTTCGACTCATAATATAGGTACCTATACACATATTAGGAACGAATAGTCCGAGGATTTAAAATTCAGTATAAAAAAATATGGTGAAGATACTTACTATGTGAATCAGTCGGTCGGACTTAACATCTCGGTTTTTTATAAAACAATTGTCCTCAGATAGAAATCTACGAAAGTCCAAAAAAAAAAAATGCAAACTTGCCACAGGGTATTATAATGAGTACTATTATACGTAGGTACAAAATATAATATATATTTAATAATAAAAGTTGCAATGATAAAAACATTTATTAAAATTTCGTTCCCATATAGACTACATTGGATAAATATTGTTATTTCTATAGACGCCGAGATCGACAAAAAAAATGCAAAAAAAGTTGCTTTTTTTCATAAAAAATTCATTAAATTCATATTTTTTGTTATTATATTTATAATGTTGTTGCTGTATTATTATTGCTTTAAAAGTAAAAATGTAATCTCTACTAATGCTTTAACAGTATACCGATCTTCATTCAGAATTTATTTAATCATGTTCTTTTAAAGGAAAAAATTTCGTTAGAAAAATATCTTTAGATAGGTTTACAAAAAAATATTGTGGTTATAAATTATTGAAATTGAGTATTTTATGGATTTTGTGTGAAGATAATAAGGGCTGTAAATACCAGAAAATACTTACTTATTACCATTACTAATTCAATACAAAATATTTCAAGTACGGATTTAAAATCAAATATTTATTCGAAACATAATAATCAATAATTGCTTCAATGTCGTAGTTTTCAGTTAATAGTGTCAAATGTAAATTTTATTAAAGTTTTGGTATGTACCTAATATTGTTTAATTTTAAGATATAAATAATATAGTTTAACACTAGAAACGCTATATGATTGGTTATAGTTAGTTATAGAAAGTATACTAATTAATAAATCGAACCGATTTTATATATATTTCGTACTCCCGTATTTAATTTCTTTATAATTCACAATAGTATTTTTTTTATCAATTTACTCAACTCAGATGTTGGAGCCATTTTTAATATTAAAATATCAAGTGATCTTTATTTTCGAATGTTTTATGAGTTTAACAGTAATAACTTTTAGTCGAATATTATTCAGTCGACATAATATTATTATTTTTATAGCTATGCGGTATATAAGTTATATATCTACTTATATACCTATTTGGGAAAAATTACTAGTAAAAAAGTGTTTATATTACCTACTTATTTATCCAGTGGTTATAGTATAACTCATATAGTCTTTGCATGTTTCGTCGTTAATATTCATTGTTACTATAACAACAATATAACATGCGAAACCATTTTATTATATTTTAGTAGTTTTGTTATATTTGAATGAAGTGTGCATGTGCTTATTAAAATATACTTTCAGAATTTCTATCTCTATGCATTTTAAGGACATACTCTATTTAGATGTAATGGCACAAAATTCGTTTTTATAGAAATTTGAGATTTAGTTGCTCGATAGGATATTATTAAATATTTTTTTTAGTCAATTCGCATATCATTTTTTATTGTTGTGTAAGTGAGATATTTGTGATAAAATAACATGTTTATGCATTTTTCATTTTTAACAACTTTAGAATATCGCAGAAAGACGAAATAAAATATAAATTATAAAAAATAAAATTATCCAGTAACCTACATAGCTGTTTTTGATATATGCATTTTTACACGTTTTATGAATTGTTAAAAATCAATTTCTTAAATTTTTTTCAATAACTATAAATATAAAAAAATTAATATATCGAAAAAAGGTTAGGTATGTTGGTCGCTGATAATATTATTAGCTATAATTTGTTTTTTGTTTCGTGTTTCTAACATATTTGTAAGTTAATAAAAATGAAAAATGCTATTACAAGTTTTTATTAAAAATGTATAGGTCCTCTTAATAAATTATAATAATTTTCACCTTTTTGTAAAAATCATAGATTTATTATCAAAAATTAATTAGGCACTATAAAATACTCTGTAATTAATCTATGTATTATTATTATTATTTTATTTTTATTTTATTATAATCTATACTATTTAATACGATTTAATTTACGATACTATTTAATAAGTGTAAGGGGCAAAATATACGCAACTACGTCTTAAATATCAGATGGGGTTGATAAGGCCGTTTGCCAGTCTTCGTCACAAGTATCTCATACTACAGTATTTGCCATTAATCATTGTTCGAGATGTATTAAGATAACTGAAGTCACATAAACAATTCAAATAATGATAATAAATGTTTAATTATAAATGGTATTTTTTTTTTTTGTTTTGCCACAATCCATAAGCAATAACTAAATAGTAAATATTTTGTTTTTCTTTTTTCAATTTAGAATATTAAATATATGGTGACCATACGTACTTATTTTTATCATCCTCGAATTTTAAACAATGACTTTCTATACTAAAAACTTTTTATTAATAATTAATAACAACCAATATTACTTAATATTTTTATTCTTGTTACGACTTTATTTATATTCAAGACAATTTTTTAGTTAATTTTACACACACAAATAAAAAGTAAATGAATATTAAGATACCTATACCTAATATATTTTTTGTGTTTAAGTACATATAATCAAATTATTATATTTGTACTTTGTAAATTGTGTTATATATATTGTATGTTATATTACATACGTAGATACAGTACCGAATCTAATCAGCGCTAAACGGGGCACTTGTTTCAAGCGATTTTACGGGGGGGAAATTGTAGAAATAACAACTACTAAATTCGCACTTTTGGAATTTAACCGTTTTTCCAAGGATTAATGAAAATTGGCGAATGACTTTATTTTTGTTTATTAAAATTAAAAGGATGCTTTAAATATTTTTGATCCCAGGTGACAAACACTTTAGATCCTGTACTGTGTAGGTAAAATATTTAATTACTGATGTAAAAAGATATAATGCCATGTGGAGGGGGCTAAGTCGACTAATTGAGGTTGCGTCAGGTCGACAGCCGGTATAAAACTTGTCAAAAAGGTATGAGTAGTCTTAAAATGAATATAGGCGAGTTTTCCCATCTCGGATGTTCGAGTAAATTTTATAAGGTAGTGGTGAGACCTGCAATGATATTGGGCAGTAAATAGAAAGATAGAACAGAGAATGAGTGTAGGTGAGATGAGAATGTTAAGGTGGATGAGTGGAGTTACTATAGAGAGGATAAAATAAGGAATAAGTATATCAGAGGTAGTGTAGGGGTAGCTTCGATAGGAAACAAATTGAGAGAGAATAGATTAAGATGGCCTGGGCATGTATTAAGGAGGGAAGAGACTGAGGCAGTAAGATTAGTAAGTTAAATGCATATTGTTGGTAAGAGGGGGAGAAGAAGACCGAAAAAAAAATGGGGGGATGTGATGGCGAGTGATATGAGGAAGGTGGGAGTAAGTGAAGAAGATGCGGGAGATAGAGTTAAGTGGAAGTGTAGGACCAGGTTGGCCGACCCCAAATAGTTGGGAGAGAAGGCGAAGGAGAAGAAGAAGAAGAATGCTTAAAAAATAAACTTATTACATTAAAAAAGTTAATATTTTTTCTGTTTAAATTTAAGCTTTACCGGTTGAATTTATTTTGTATTAATTTTGAATTTGGAACCAAAATAGATTAATTTAACTTAATCAATTTGAGTTAATAATTTTCATTATAATTTGTATTTTTGGCCCAATCTTAGTTTCTGAATTTATAAATTTATATTTATTTAAAATTTAAACAAATAGTTTTCTTGTTAAAAATTAATTTTTATTACATATTATAATTGATTGATATAAAAATACATATTATAGATAAAAAATTAATTATTTGATTAACTCTGCAAGTTTTTGTTAAATCAGGTTTTAACTTTTGACTATTTAAAAAAGTGTTGCAATTAACTTAATTATATCTAGTTAATTTCATCATTTATTTTACCGATTCTTAATTATAACTAATATAGGATAAATATCGTTTGAACTATTTGATATTTAATTTATGATAGTTATAAAAAGGATAAAATGTACACATATGAATCAAGCGTATTATGTTGTCATCTATACTGATAAAAACTCGTGTTTGATGTTTACCGGCCCAATTCGGTCTATAATACCAGTCAATTCGACTTTAAATTGACCATCTACCTATTCTATTTTTATTCATAGTGGAACACCTGTCCGATTGCAGTGTATAATGTGATTTTGTGTTATACATACCTATAATATTTTTTTGACTTGTTAAAATTGACGCGAGCAATAAATTAAATTGTCCCCATAATATGAATGCTGAACGACAGGACTTAACGAGATTTATTTATAATACATTTGTCATATTACCCACCACGTT
The DNA here is from genome assembly GCA_025469235.1 of Pemphigus obesinymphae. Classification (NCBI taxonomy): domain Eukaryota; kingdom Metazoa; phylum Arthropoda; class Insecta; order Hemiptera; family Aphididae; genus Pemphigus; species Pemphigus obesinymphae. The sequence continues at coordinate 76,856 of JAIPRL010000294.1, read as the reverse complement.
TAACCACGAACAAGTAAATTGCATCAATTGTGATGTGGGGACTATATACTTCCCCATGGGGATAAAATATTATATTTGTAACATTGGCAGATTTTCGGTTTTTTAATCATTATTTACTATCATATTTCATTTGTATGACAACAATATTTTTTTTTTAAATACTCATCGGAATATATAATAGCTGGTAGGTACTGTTGAACTGAAAAAAAATAATGACTGTATTATCAAAAATGTCTATAAAGTATTCGACTAAAAATTGTCAAATAGCATATGACTTTCCCAGCACATTCCCTAGTTAAAAGTTGAAACTAATGAACACAATCAAATCATATATTAATTTGTATAAGAAATCAAATTTAAAATAATATTATTCCATTAACATTACCATTGCCAACAGGATTTAAAAAAAATTAATTTTATTAAAAAAAGCTTTGACTTGAGAAACACTTATTTTATTTACTGTAACAATTTAGTCCGTTTCTAATCTAATATAATCTGATTAATCGACCTTCACGTATTTTCATTATTATCCCTTAATGATTAACTGTACAGTCTATAAATCCTTTATGAGCCAATTTTTCTATCAAAATCTTGATTTTTTCGTTTTCGTATTTTATTTACAGTTTGTTTTATTTCTTTCCCGTCGCTATTTGAAGAGCATACTTATACGATATCAGAATATTTTCAAATGATTTATATGGTTATATATATAATCTTTTAACAATATTTTTCACATAATTTAGCTTATACCTTAATCCTTTAAAAAAAAAATTTCATTATCTATTTTAGCTCATTTCATATATTTTGTATAACGTAAATGAACAACAATCAAATTTATATGACTGATATATCACACTATTAGTTATTTAATTTATTCATAATTAATATCTTATTATAATTAAAATAAATATTAAACAGTAAATACATATTTATTTCTGACTTGGGGTAGTTATTCATAAAATATTTGAGGCACGTCAATTATGATTAAAACCTGTTAAAATGAAATTATTAATTTATAATTTTGTACTACCAATTTCACCCTTTTTTAAATAACTAAATTTTGCCTAGTTTAATAAAGCAAATAAAATGATTTATTATTGAAATTTTTTAATTTAAATATTAATTATAGTATCTATATATATATATATAAAATTATTTATCAAATAAATCCTTATTATATTTGCATTTCTCCCTACGACTATCATAATATAAAAATTATTTTAAAAAAATATACCTTTGGATAATTTATCCGTTGAAAATTGGAATATATTTAATATTTTAATTTTTAACCAATATCCCAAATTTACCTAAAATAGAATAAATATAAATATACTTTTTATATAGTAAAGTATAATATATATATATATTATTATCTTATACATATTATAAGAAATGTAAAATTAAAATTATAATATTAAATCAAAAACGTGATTGTTAAATTGAAATTGTAAAAGAAAAGAAATTATATTTAGGTACGAAAAATTAATTTATAAAATACTATATTATTATTTATTTAAATAAAACAATTTAAAGGTGATAAATCGGTATAAAGTTATTCAAAATTTATCATTGATAATCTGCAAAATATTTTACTTCATTATTTCTTATGAATATTTAAACGCAAAACGCTTTATTATATCTTGGTTTTAGAGGAAATTGAAAAATTGAACAGACAAAATATTGTGTATAGGATAAACTCAACAAAGCGTCATCTAATTTTATATGATTTTATAAATTATATATTTATAAAAGTACAGATATATTATTATGTATGTAAAAATATTCTACACAAATTTCAAGTTATTAATTTGACAATTTATTAAAATTTAAAACTCTCGTAAAACAGATTTTTAGTGAATAATTTATAATAGAATATTATTTAATTATTAATAATGACAAATACGATAACCTAGCTGTTTGATCTACTATAGTGCTTAAATTTGAAATATATACTTTCGAAATTAAAAATATTCTTAAAAGCCACAATAAATTCACTATTATTTTTCGATTATATTGAAAAAATATCTTATTATATATATGATGTTATTCTAGATTTTTTTTATTACAATATTGTAGACATAACATCTATTGTAAATACCTATATATATATTATATAGATAAATATATAAATATTTTATAAATGACAGTTAGAAGATATACTATGTGTATATGAATTTTCAATCAATACCTATATAGGTAGAATTAAATAAAACTTGTGCACTTCTTCCCATAAAAAAAAATATATATATATATATATATATATATATTTTATATACAAAGATGAATAAATAATATACCATAAAAATAAATATATATTTTTAAACTCAATATTGATACATTTCTTGTTGTTTAGCTTAAATCGAAAATAAATTTTATTACAATTGAAGAAAATATGTTAATTTTGGAAATAACGAAAAAACTATTTACTACATTGTAATCATTTATTGTTAGATAATTTTGTAGTTTCTGAAATAAGCCATAATGTATGCATAAAACATGATAAAATGTATAAAAATGTTTTCATTAGTAAAAAAAAAAATGCAAGAACTAAAAATTCTTCTTCTTTCAGATTTAAAATCTAAAACATTACCATTTCATTTTAAGCATTTTTTTTTTTTTTTTGTAACGAACAGATAAATATTATTATACAAATATAGGCCAAACAAATATTCCAAAAATTATAATTTAATATCGTAGAAAATTGTATTTTTTTGAAAAAAAAAAGTAAATATTTTAATACAAAATATATATTATATAATAATATATATATATATTATTTTATCGATAGTAGATAGGTACATATATATTTTATTAATTAAACAATTTATATTTTTAAAATCTGAAATTTAATGATTTAATTTTTTTCATACGATAATAAGAATATTTATCTGTACTCAAAGTGATAAAATATACAACAGTAAATACTAAACACAATTGTTCAGATAATTTAATTTTAACAAAATTATTATTATCAATTTATATTTTATATATATATTTATTTTCAAATTCAAAACAAAGAAATAATTTAATAACTATTATAATATATATTATCATAATGTTCCTAAGTCCAAAATTAAGTTTAAAATTTAATAAAAATTGGTTTAATAATTATATTTGTTATTTTGTTATTTCACCTATATTTATAAAATGTTTTCAATATAAAAGATTTTTTCTCTTTACACTCAAGGAAACTATTGGAAAAATTAAAGTAGGTATCAAAATACCAATAATATATCAAATCTCCAAAGTAGGTACAAACTAAATAACAATACGCTATCAATAAAGCTTTTTACTTTAAATCTCCTTCCGGTCAAAGAGTTGCTCATAAAGAAAAAAGAAAAAAAGAAAATAAACATTACTGTAAAACTAATAGATTCCTCGCTACGCTTCAAAATTGTAAACTTATAAATTTCTAATATTGGAGCACTTGTATCGTTTTGCTCGACTTTGGTTGTAATTTTGTATCTGGGGAATTGCATTTTAAAGTAGTTATTTGGGTAATTAACCCTAGATGTGTGCTATCTTTTTAAATCAGAATACAGTAGCATATTTTTTTATAAATTGGAGACATATAGAGTGCGTAACTCAGATGTTGAAATTAAGTGTAAGATTTTAGTTTTTATTTAACAAAAACAATGTTTTTTAGATTTATGATAAAAACATTTTTTGTCATAAATCAACCAGTTTTTTTTATCTCTGTTTAAATATAATAAAGCATAAGATAATATAAAAATGCTTAGTGCAAAAAATTACACCTTAAAATACGGTTATAAGTATAATGTGATGTAAATTTATGTATTTATATTTAAATAATTTTAATTTTGTACAATTGTGTTAAATTCGACTATATTAGATGGATTTCATCCGGAATATATATTCTAATAAAATTTAAGAAACAATAATTTCAATTTTACCATTTTATGTATATAAAATTCAAAGTAATCGATTTATAAATTCTGATTTATTTATATTAGTCATCAATTTATATATTGTTAATTTATCAATTTATATATTTATATTATTGAATATTAAAAATGGAAAAAAATGAAAAACAAATAGTTAATTTTTTGGGTCAGGAAACAAAACTTCACAAATACTAACTAATGTATATTAACTATGTAAAACACGTATCTGCAATAAAGCATACATATAATAGATACGTTGAACTTTTTTTTATTGGTCTAACTAAAATGTTTAACGATGTTTTATATAATCCAGATAATACTTTTGTTCGATTCCAAAACTATAATATGTAATGTAAAATAATCCTTTTGATATTGCAATATATATATATTGTATGGTATTCTGTATAGTAATACCTCTTAAATTGTTTAAACATTGAAATTCTTGGTTTGTTTTAAATTGTGTTTATATTACACAAAACCAAAAAAAATTAATTCAAGTATTATCCTATAACTATACCTATTACCTATAGAAGTATGTAGAAATTAAACTTCAAAATTATTTGACGTGTTAAACATTTAAAATTTTTTTTTTCAATTTGGATATAATTTACATTGATTATAAACTATAAACGTTAATTTGTTTTATATCAAAACATTATAAATATAAATAAATACCTTCTTCTTCTACAATATGTATATTAAGGATCTACGCTGCCACTATAGTAAACCCAGTCGATTGTCACATTCCCATCCACAAGTCTCATAGGTATCTGGTATATATATATATATATATATATTTCTGCGGTGTCTTTCCACCTACTCCTTGATCAACCGATTGGTCAGCTTTTGTTTATTTATTCTATCACAACATTATTGAACATATTCCCATTCACTCTCCACATATTTCTTTATTAATTCAATGGTCTACATCTTACATATATGAGGATATTGAGGTTTTTATACAGGCGATACAACTCAGCTTCATTGTGTTTCTTTTCGTATAATTCTAGATTACTATTATATATCGAATTAATACGTTTCATACGATTTTTCTTTAAAATATAGCGAGTTTTCTATTGTATTATTTTGTTGTGAACCATATTTCACACGTTTTTATTAGGTAATTATTCGTCTAAGATATCTTGTATATTTAGTATTTTTTTGATATTTTTGATAAATTCATTATCACAATGCCACTTTTTTTTACTGGATTTAATTAGTATAGAATGTTGATATTTAACTTCCTGTCACATGTTACCCAAAATAACTATACGTACTAAATAATCATCGTACACTACCACAGTTTCTTTACCAATTACTTCCATTATTAGATTTTTGTAAAAATCTTTTTAACCTTTTTAAATTCCAAGTTGAACATGGTTAGATATCTTCTTAACGAAACACGAGTTGACTTCAAAATCTGATAATATTCTCTGTAGAAAACATACTTGGAAAATCGTTTTGTCGTTACACATTTTTACTAAATTAGCATATTTTTATGAAATATTGTATAATTGTGTCATAGATAGTCTTTCATAATTTCTCTTTATTTTCATAGTCGTAAGCTTGTTTGTAATTAACAAACGCCATGCACGGATATTTATCGCACTCGTAGAAACTTGTCCATTGTTTTTCTCAGATATATAATAGGCAAAATTAGAGAGAATAGATTAAGATGGTTTGGGTATGTTTAAAGGATAGAAGAGATAGACGCAGTAAGATTAGTAAAGGGAAAGTATGTTGAAGGAGATGGAAGAAGTGGAAAATCGAAAAATTAGTTGGCGGGGGTAAGTGCGGAAGATACTCGGGTGAGGACTATACTCGCCACACATTAAGAGTGAAACCAGTTTTCGGACGAAAACTCGTACGTCAAGCGCAGATTTGAATTATACGTTACCCAAAATAACGCAGTATATCGTACACGTGTAGTGTATGACAATTGTCAATAAATATTGGTGCTCTGTATGCCAACGTAGCGCTGTTCGACTATGGTGAGATTGTGGGATAGAAAACGGTCGCATAAAATACTCCAAATAGTTGGGAGTGAAAGCAAAGGAGGAGAAAAGGAAAGATATGAAACGACATTAGTATTTTCTCAACGTGCAGTGTTATTCTTTCCAAAATTAGTGTTGATCATATTTTATAGCATATATCCAACGAAAACCATCTGTATATTTGGAGTCTAATGTGCAACCCTTTTTAATATTGGGCATATTATTGCTGCGTTCCATTAATTCGATATTATTTTTTTTTCTTAAATTACTTTAATCAATTTCCAAATTTGATTTTTAATAGAGTCTCTACAATTTTTTAATAATTACGCTGTTATATTGTTCTTGCTCAGTGACTTATTTTAGATTATGATTAAAGCGAGGAATCTATTGATTATACAATGAAGTTTATTTATTTTCTGCTAGCAACTTTTTGACCAGAAGGAGTCGAGTAGGAGTTTTAAAGCGTATATGTTAACGATATAATATGTATTTATATATATGTAGGAAAACTACCTTACATACGATGAATGAATACATACACAGTATGTATACTTTTACATATACAGTCTATCCCGTAATAATTTTTTACCTATGCCGATTTTCCCAGCAATATTTTGTTTAAAATAAGAACATAATAAAAATAAGTTCCGTTTCAAATCTTTTTTTTTTATGAAATGCAATAATTTATATAATTTATCGTTGATTTCAAATTCAATATATCCGCAACCAGTATATTATAAAACAAACTATTATCACTTCCCTAATGACAACCTATGAGAAAAGCATTTCCACTTTCTACTGACCGGTTACATTTTTTAATAAATATGTTATGCATTTATGTATTGAAATATACTATACCTATAGTGATATTATTAATAAACAAATAATGGAATAATAATAATTACTAATAATAATTTAATTAATGTAATTGACTAAATTATTTGAAAAGTAACATAATTTATACACATCAATTTTTCTCTTAGGAAGATTTTACATTAAATATTTAGTATATGAAGTTGAGTATTTTAATATAATATTATATTATTAGTGGAGTAGGTATAATGTACTCGTATATCTACTATGTTATTATAAATATTAAATATTATTACTTTAGTACTGAGTGGAACTAAACCATTTTCTTATTTATATATCCAATCTCAAATCAAATTGTTGAGTATTATTTCAATGAAATGCATGTACAAACATATTCAATTATAGTTAAAATGTATTTTACAGACCAATGACCCAAGTACCAAAATATATATAGTACGAATAATAATAGTAATTTAATTCTTATTCATAACCCAATATCGGTATAAGTGCCAAGTGGTGTTGATTCTATAGATTGCATAACAAAGTACCAAATAAACTCGCATTGAATCTATATCTCTTTTTAAATCGCTACCTAGTATATTGCCAACAGGATTAATGTTTTTCTGTTTAACATATAAAAAAGATAACCATAATATTTTCCCAAGACTAAAACTAAGTAGGTAGTATGTTTATGTTAAGGGAAACATACAATATTGTAATTTTATCGAACTTGCGCTCTAAAGACCAAAAATCCTGATAATAGTATAATACATCCTGAATACTCGAAAATTGCTTCGATTTAAATGTTAAGAATATATTGAACTTCAATAGGTTAAACAACAATGATCTTCAAACGGTGGATCACGACCTGATTTTGGGTTATGTAAGTTTCAGAACTGTGTCACAATTTACGCATTTTTATATATTACTAATAAAACTATTTTCTGTATTTATATTAAATATTTAATGTAAATGATATATTATTAAATCGTGTTATTTAAACCATAAAACTATTCATTAATTTTCTTCTAGTAAACCTATAAATAAAAAAATTATATTTATATTTATATCATAAAAGTGACCATATTCAACTGTAGGTCCCGGACTTTTTTTTTCTCATTTCTCTTTTTTTTACGTGCAATATTTATATTAGGTATGTATCCCATGTATAGCAAATAAATCAATTCTAGAAATAATAATAAATAACTCACGCTTATAACATGCCTCCGAGACTATTTACAGACAACAAAATAAAATTAACGTTGTCATGATAATACATTTTGAAGGTTACGGCAGTTTTCAGTTAGATAAAAAAAATACTGCGATTCGAACATTTTATGAGTTTAAAGACGAAAAACGGGTCACAAAAATGTTATTGTAAATCTGTAATTTCAGATAAAAATATTTTTTCGTATACGTTTCATATTTTATACTTAGCTGAGTCTTTTTACTAACATGTTTTCAATTCAATCATAGTCGCACAGACAACAATATATTCGATATGTCTACGTATGTGTTACCTATATTATATTTATAAAGTTCAGTGGCTATTTTTTTGTACATTATGAAATATAAATCTATGTTATTCATATCTGTATTACATTTTTTTTTTTTTGCCATTTTCTAATTTTTTGTCATAAAAATAATATTTAGTTTTTCAATCAAATATTTCTATGATGGGTAATGACATTTAATTAATGGTATCATAACATTGTACATAAAAAATATTATATTTTATAAGCATCAAAAGTGATTAGGAGTTTCTTATATCGTAAGCTTATTGTAAACTGTTTTATTATTGAGTTGTGTATTGTTTGCCTATAATTTGTATGTAAGTATTTATTTGCTTCATCAGTCATATTTTAGTTTTTTTTTTCAAATATTTTTCAATATTAAAGTTAAAAGAGGTTATAAATGTTTTCTCTGAAGTTTCCATGTGCATCATATTCAAATTAGTGGAATATAAAGGTAATAACCCCGTAATAATCTCTCAAAAAATTTTTTATACTAAATCTAAATCATCAATTAGGTATATAATACATTTAAAACAAAATAAATATATTTCTAAGAAATAATTGCGGGTTTTTATATTTATATTTCATTAATTTGAATATGGTGCAAATCGGAACTTCAGATTTTCATTTTTTTTTTTAATTGTCTTTATAATAGCCCTTAAAATCTGTTTTATAGTGTCCTCTTAAGTCATAGCTCCTTTTGATATTACCATTGTTCAATTTATTTCACATAATATTAGTATATATAAATTAAATTAAATTAAATGACAATGTGTATTTAATGATACATTATTATTAAGTTCCCGAAAATTAATTGATACAAAACTGTTGTACAAAATAAGGCAAAATAAACAATAGCAGTAGATACGTCTTACAGCTGTTAAAATCCATAAAATCCAATAAAACCAGAAATTATTGACAAATTGCTATACATAAAAGTTATAATAGTAATTTTAAATCATTTCCAAACTAAATTATGGCACAATAATTCACTATAACATTAATACGTACTGTATCTTGAAAGCATTAAACAGGGATTGTTTTCAAGAAGTTTTCCTGATGTCAAAACAGATGCAATATATATGGTGATAAATTATGAATAATGATAAATTAAAAATTGGGCAATCAAAAAATTATTATTTTATATGATAATAAAAAATATTAAATTACAATAATATATTCATAGAATTAAAGGAAAAATAATGTAATTCAAATCCTATTAGAGAAAATTACTATTATATTATAAGTACGTTAGGTAATTATGTATTAAATTTCTAAATGTATTTCTCTTAAAAAAAAAAAAAAAATGGTAACTTGTTTATAAACAACCTATTATAAACACACATTTAATTTGAACAATTAGTCTAAAATTTGAAAAGGTACAAAAATATTTTGCATCAACCACCTCATAAAAAAGTGTGCAGCACCGGAAAGCTAAAAAAATTACCACCGTCACGAACTACAGATTATTATTTAACCATTAAGGCTAATTAGTTATACTTAATGTTTTTTAATTCTTATACTTGTATGTAATGAATAAGTATGATAAATAAGTTTTTTAGAGTTTCGAATTTTGATAAATAACAGTGTGTTTTTTGAATAAATCCAATAAACTGTTTTTCGAAATGGCCTGCAGATATCATCGTATTGTATTGCATATAGTATATGGCTATACGTGAATATGTGTTAATGAACAATTTTGAAAAGGGTTTTCCTGACCGTTTTCCAACGCAAATACCTATTTAGTATTTATCATAATACCGTCGTACCTACCTATATTTACACAATTAACAACGACCACCATAATAGGTCAAGTCGTCCTATCGACCGAGTACTATAATAATCTATAACACATCCGCACATATCGATATACCTACATAATATACACATATTGTATATTAAATATAAATGTGTTTTTGTTTTTAGTTTTCACGGACACTGTTCCGTAATGAACCGGATGACGAAGGACCGTTTTTTTAAAAGCACGTCGTGTGCAAAACTCTATAAAAAAAATAAAAAATAAAAATAAATGATACCTATTATTATTATAACGACGATTTAGAAGATAAAAAAAAAGAAAAAAAGATTTAAAACCATTTTATTCTAAACCAGCTCTATAAGGGACATAACGACTAACAATATACGTGAGGTGTATAATAATATAAGTATATATATATATATATATATATAAGTATACCTAATAATAATAATAATAATAATAATAATAATAATAATAATAATGTACCTCTGCGACTTGCGGTGTCATAACATTTGTCTGCTTCTTCTCCAAAACCTTCCGAAAAATCCAACCGAAAACGAGCTCGCACGAGGGACGTCGGACACGGAGCGCCACGCGACTACCACGGTAGAGGTATATAGGTGCACTGCCAATGGGGTCTTTCCTTCGAAACGCGCGGCAACCACGACGACGGTGACGACGAACTGTTGCTCCTCTCGTTCGGACTGCGCTCTTTACGGCGGCGCTCGTCCTGCGATGGTCCACGACGTGTGGTTTCTATATCTGAGTGTGGGCCACACTATAATAAAATAAACAATAATTACTTACTACTAATAAGTGATAATAAAAAACATAACAATAATAATAATAATATTAATAAACCAGTTTCCCGACAATATGTGATACATCGTACCTTATATTATTACAAACTCATGTAAAATACTTTTTAAAAGTATTTCAAATACGTATTCTAAATACTATATTTCAATAACAAAAATAATGCCGAATATTACAATATTATTATATTTCATTTTTTTTTTTTTGTCTGTGTAAATTAATATAGTAAAATAAAACAATTAATAGTACACACCTATACCTAATAATTATAAATTATATCCAAATTTTTATATTCTGCAATAGGTATTCATTTAAGCAATAAGTGAGTAGGAAATTTTGTAAAACTTAATAAAGAAGCATATACTTTCAATGATATACTATTAATTCAATAATAATAAATAACAACATTTTAATAATTAATAAGTAATTAGTATAATATACCTACCTATAAAATATCTCATATCACTAGGTACTATAATTACTATTTTTATTATAATGAAATAATATCAATAAATATAATATTTTCAAACTATTTATTTCATCAATAAAAACCATTATTTAAATAAAATATCATCATAATTAAAATTGGAAAATAACATTGTATCGTTTCACTAAATATAGTTGAAAACAAAATAAGATAATATAATATACTGTAAAATAATATGTAGGTACCTATACAGAAATACAATTTACACTGTTGAATAAAATAATGAAATTATTTTTAAAAATGTGATTAAACCTTGAAAAAGTATTCAAACTACTGTATTAAATACTTAAAAAAAGGTATTTAAAAATATTCAGAATACTACTTAAATATACTACGTAAATCTAAAAAAGGTCAAATAATAGGTTTATTATAAATAAATTTTTTTTACAAAAAATATCTTGTATTATTTTTAATTTCTAAGAAAGATATAGGAAATGAAAAGTAATACCACGTACATAAGCTGTATTTTCTGACTTACGTGGTATTTCCCACAAACTGATGATATATATAAATATATATTATTATATACATCATATATTATTATTAGGTATAGAGTTAATATATTTTATATAAGTATAGGTTTTTAAAAAAATAAGTCGGGGAAGTTTTCCATTACTTAAATCAAACGAAAAAAATGAAAATTTAACATCGAAATGCCATTATTACTATTTGCAGTACCTAATAACAATATTCAAACAGTTTTAATTTTATATTTTTACAATAACAAACCGATATCAATGTAATAACATACAAGATTGGGCAGTAACGATTGTAAACAAATTTGGAAATCCACCTCTGAATACGAGCCTACTAAATTCCAGGTTTGTAAACGTATTTTAAACAATAAACTATAATAAACTTCATAAACCATTTGTTTAGCCTATTATAATTATGTAAACCTTAAAAGAAACGAAAACCTAAAACTAACAAAACGGATAGAAATTATTATAAAATGTAATTATTGTTACAAAAAAGCTGCAAAGCAATAAATTTTAAAGACAGATAGACGGATGGATACAACGATGTTATAAAGATGTCTAAACTTTTTTTAGAAATTTAAAACTAAAAACTAAGTTATAACATACAAAAATAACTTATAATTTGATAGTTATTTTTTGAATAACATTTAACTTGACGAATTACTCTTAGTAACTATATATAAAGTGTCTACGGTTAATAAGTGATTTTTAAAAAATCAAGTTACTCATAGGAATATTTTTAATAAGAATTGTTGATGATTTTTGTTATTTTATTTAATTATATTCGCTATTTCTCATGATTTAATTGTGATAATTATATTTTGCTCTTGAGACCATACAAATTTATCATCTAATCACTGTACTGTTATAAATTTCTTAACATCACAAAATTTAAAAAATAACTTATTATTATTGAAATTCAATAAATATTTAACAACTACTTAAATAAAATAGATAGTAAAAATAAATAGAAAAAGACAATAGCTGATTTTAACCAATAAATTGGCATTTATTTATTTTCAAACTAATTTTAACTTAATTATTGTTATATTTACTTGTTTTATACTAATTTAACTTAGACTAATTTAAAAATAAGTAACTTAATCAATCTTATTTTACAATAAATCTTCTACCAACCAAAAAAAGGTATTAATCAATTTATGATCCAAGTTAGGAAGATAGAGAAGGATTAAATTTACTGATTTAGTATTCGCCAAAAATTCCCTAGTCTAATAATAATGACATTTTTACTTATGAAAAAAGATATTATAAAAATATATTTAGATAATTAACAATATTATGATTAGGTATACTTTTAATTTTATTTTTAGAGAAATTCGACTTTATTTTATGAAATATATTTGTATTTATCGGAGTTAAATTTCAATACTATATTGATTTTGAATACAAGAATATGAAATATCAAAATATTTTAAGCAATTCATATGTAATGTATAAATAAGAAAAATAATAAAATATTGGTAGCAAAAATAAAATAAATAAATATTTAGAAGGCAATATAAGTATAATGACATTAGACGACTAATGACTTTTTTTTAAATCACTTCAAAAATCCTTCACTAGTTGTCTCGCTTTTACAAGTACAAAAATGTGAAAAATTGAAGAATATACCTATATTTATATAGCTACACTGCTCCATTAATCCATGACCATATAATAGTCACAAACAAAATTGTTTTTTTTTTTTTTTTTTTTTTTTTTTTTAGCAATTACTTATAACGAACAAACCAAGCATTAAGAAAGGTGTACAAGACCATAGATAGATCTATTTTTCATGGAAGGAGAGTTAATTTAATATTATATTCAATATATTATAATTGTTTTAAATACAATTTTAAAACTGTGATTATTGGGCCATATACGGTTTTAACATTTTATAATACTATATTACTATATGAATTGAGTACTATTGCTTGAGTATTGTTTCATGAACGTTCGTTCAGTATGAAAATGAATTTTTTTTAAATATTCCATATCGGCAATTAACGTATATATATTTAAAATTAATAAATTTAAAAATGTAATAAGTATTATGCGTATAAAATGTAATATGTATGTACTCTTATAAAATAAAAATAAAAATATATTATAAAAAATAACAATATTATCTACTTCAGTAAAATAAAGAATATATTATAAAAAAATAATGTATAAAAAAGAAAATATGCCTAGAGTATTTGAAAAAATAATATAGATAACAAAAAGTTTCATCATCAGGTTTTAAATGGATAATAAAAAAACAAATAAGGAATACAAAAAACAATATAAAAATTAATGAACAAAATATATAGAATATATTATAAATAATAAGGAACAAATTTTTAAAAGATGACTAATAATATAGATACCTATATTAAAACAACTGTTAAAAAATTATGTCTAAAACATATGCATATTAAATATCTTTAAAATCTGTTTGTATACCTATTTAAAATACCATTAAAACTATTGTGTTTTACTTTAATAAAAATGAGTCATTTTTCTAATATCGAATTTACATACATATTTTTCTGGTTATTTAGTATTATTAAATCTTTTCTATACCTATTAAAATGGATATCTACTATGATTACTTTCTAAGACATGGTTGGAAAAATTAGATTTAGGATAACATTTTTTCAAATTATTTTTCTGAAATATGTTCTTTATATTGAATTTTAAAACTTCTACTAGTTTTTCCAATTTAAAATTTATTGCAGAATTTTATTCAAATTGTTAACCATAAAATATTCTGCCAGTCTATTTGTACCTTTGAATAGAATGATAGTGTCATAATCTTGTATTTATTGTTTATATACTTTGTGGTTTAACATGAAAATCGATTGACAATTTTGTATGTATAATTCAAAAATTATGGTACTTGTTATAAAGGACCACTCATGATGAAACCAACATTTTGGGTATATACATTTTTATTATATTCGAAATAATTTTAATAAGTATCAGAATAGTTTCAATTTTGTACGACGAATATTTTTTTTTTATCTAAATGTCTATAACTTATACGGTATATTTGCATAATATCTGTATAATTATAAAAAAAATCACAATTTCGTTTAATTTTTAAAACGTTTGATTTAAGCAGGAAAAATAAATCTCGAGGATTTGCATAGAATAAAATAACTTTCCACGCATACTGTGATGTTACATATAAATATATCACTGTGTACTCATATATTATTATTTACAATATCAACAAAATTATTTTATTTTGCATTCAAAATATTTATCATGGATTATAATTTTCGTAAAAACCATACTATTGAAATTCATACCTAGCACAGTATATAGTAGGTAACTTATATTAATAATATTCCTGGAATAAAACGTATTTTCAGTAGAATAATGTACATTTTATTATGTTATATATTATTCGTGTATATATCATATTTTTCCGATCTTCCCAAAATATCTGATTTAAATTTTTTATGCATACCTACCTAAATAGATTTAATATAAATATAATTTAATACATTTGCGTGCACCATTGTTGAATTTTAATCGATATAATATTCCGTATAATATATAGATACAAATTAAAAATAAGTCATTCATGCTTTTGACTAAATAAAAAATGAAATAAATCGTAAAAAATATATATTAAATATATATATTGTTTCCGAAAATTGTAGGTATACATTATCATTAATTTATTTTCAAACTGAAATTATTACATTCATAACATATTTTTACGAACAAATTACTATTAAATAATTTTTAAATATATTATATACTACGATAATAATATACTCGTAAAAATATAATCATACATATGGACTTTAAATATTGAATATATTTACACTAGAATTATCTAAATTATCGCCAATTTATTTTCATTGTAATCGAATATAAACTAATACTATACTACAATGTAGAAATAGGATATACCTAGCTGTACGTCATATTGTGTTTCATAATACCTATATTATTTAAGTAAATAACCGATAAAGTATTAATATTGCCAATTGCCAGTATAATCTTTCGAAAATCATGTCTGATTAGAATATTATTGTTTTGACTTATTACAAATTTAAATAATTTAGTGCGTACCCATTACAAAATAGATGAATATAAACAAAACTTGAATAAGAATAACATAGACGTCAATATTGATTAAGATATACATAATAACTAATGTACTTTTATTTATTTATTCTGAAATTTAATTCACAACAATCATGTTTTTAATTACATAATAGTGTACCTAATATAATATTCAGCAATAATATTAATTTGTTTATATATTCGGACTTGAAAACGTCTTGACGGGATCCATTCTTTTATTTCCTTTCGTCCCCTCGTTTTCCTTTTTATTTTCCATTTCGAACACTATGGCTAAGTGTTACAATAATGACAAATGTATTATAATAGATAATAGTATACAATAAATGAAAATTCGATAACTTATATAGGTAGCTAAATAATAAAATATTGAAAATAAATTTAATATTATTGTCCTCAAATAGGAAAATTTATATAAAACAAAACCGCAAAAGTAAAATATATTACATTGATATATGAAGTATTATAGCTATATTATCAAATAAAATAATTATATTAATTTATAATGAGTAAATCGTAATCTATTGGGTTCCACAAGGTAGTCATTTAGACCCCATGTTGTTTAATATTTCTATAAATTCTATGTTTTCTGTTGTCGGCATAAGCATGTGCACTGAAGGGGCAGAGTGGGCAGCTGCCCCTCCTTCGGGCTGAACTTTTTTTCCAAATATACTATAAAAGTAATTTATAAACTGTTGGTCTTTGAGGAGTTGAATATAGGTAATTTAATAAACACATATGGACAAGCAGTGTGAGTAATAAATGATAGTTACTGTGTGTGACGTCCCAGTTCCCGAAATATATATATATCACTTTTTCTTATCTTTAAAACGGACGAGTATTCACCACAGAGTAATATAGAGAGAATTTAAGTTCTGTAAAATAGTTGTAACATACAAAATGTCCCGAAAAACAGTATGATCATGGCTAAAATGTTTAATGTTGCGAAATACATTGTGGTAAACACTGGTTAATTATTTTATGATAGATAATTAATAATTATTGGTAACGTTTATTACTCTATTAATAAAATATATTATTAATATTAATATAATAAAATATAACACAAAACTATGATAAACAATTCAATTGTAAAATTACGGGATATTTTTAAATATTATCATGATAGTGAATTTTGCACTAAATTAAACAAGTTGGCAAAACATTATTTCCACACAATATATTTTGTCATCGATATGGTAAAACTGTGAAAAACCGACACTTTGCTCATGAAAACTTTTAACATGGGCGAGATATACAACAGTCCCTCTATATTACTCCATGGTACTTACATACGATTTAAATTTATTAGAATATTGTCAAATTATTATTATTATTCAGTGACGTAGCTATCGCAGGAGTAGCAGGGGTAACTGCCACTGGGCACTGATTCCCAGCCCCCAGGGGCGACAACCTTTTATTATATTATATTTATTATATTATCTATTATCTTTTATTATATATATATATGTTTTTTTTATATGAAATTCAAAATACATTATATTATATCAAATCATACATTTCATATTAGTTACAATGTATCTTATTGTTGAATTTATAATTATACATGCTTTTTTTCCTTTACAATATTATATATTTTAATTTTTATACGTATTTATATATATATACCTTTTAATATGTCTGATGTTAAAATAGGTAGCGTTAGGTAGGCATTATTACAATTATGGTTAAATTGTGTTAAATTGTCCAGGGAGAAAATTTTTCAAGACTCGAAAAGAAAATTTCCTAGATTCATTTTCTATACATACGAAAATAAATCTGCTGTAGTTTGTAATGAATAGTAGGTATAAACGTTTTTTATTATATTATAAATAACAAAATATATAATATAATAATTTTATGAATATTTTTTCAATTTGATAACTAAATATCTTATACTAATTATGTTATATTTGTGTAAATATTATTATAATATAAATAAAATGTGACATTAATAAATATATATATATATATATTATATAGGTACCAATATTAAATTTTTATTAAAACTAATGTAACATAAAATAAAAATACCTTCATCGCTAATATTAAATATTAATTTAACTATTAACTAATAATAAAAATTATATAGAATTATGTGAAAACGCAACTGTTATTTACAAATTTGAATGAAGTACAAAATAATTTTAGTCTAATAATAAACGCTGATAGGAATCATTATATAAAAGAAAGAAGATTTTCGTTGATTTTATGTATTTAATAAGATCTTGGTAGGCAACAAACAAAAAATCCTGCTCCCTGCCAACAAGGTCTGCACACGCCTATGATTGTCAGGCCATAGACAGTAGATACTCCTCCCATTACTTCAGTTTTTTTCAATTTCAGAGTGGTTTGATTGAAGTTTTATTCACAGCGGGAGAACATGAAATTAGGAACGTACCTAACCGTTTTATCTCCATATTATTTTATGATAGTAGATATAAATAGATAATAAACTTTTTTATTATATCGTGTGATAGTAATAAATGTAGTAATAAGTACTAGATAGTTGATTTCAAGGCCATTGAAATCAAAATCTACCAAATAAAAGAAAATTTCCCAGTCTCGATTCTTTATAGTATTTATTTAATTTAATTTTTTTATTTATTTATTTAATACGGGCATGACCTAAAGTACAGTAGGTATAAATAAGTAGATAGACATGCAAGTAGTAAGTCAACGGAAGTGAAACGGAACCAGGAACTAGATTTGAAAAGATAAAGGGTTTACGTTAGCAAGGCGCATCATACAGTAGATTGGATTGTTCGACCCATAATTAGTGGTGTACATAGGAATAGTAAAGGATGTGGTAGAACAAGTCAGACGTGGAGGGACTCGAAAGTTTATGAGGGAAAGGAGCGTAGGTACGTCAGTGGAACCACTAATGAGGTTACAGAGGAACTTCAAGTTAATATCAACTCTTCTATCAGCTAGTGTTTGTAGGCCAAGATCGTAGAGAACTGGAGAGTAGTCATGCAGCTGATAAGAGATATTCAATACATGGTCAGTATAGGATAGAAAGCGCCTTTGGACTCGCTCGATGATTGCAGAGTCGGAGAATGAGTAGTATTCTATGATTTAGACCGCAGTTATATCACAGATTATATGAATACAGATAGATCACTTGCGATGTAAACAAAAGCGATGACGTCATTTGGCCACTAATTACTCCACAGAAATCAGTGTGACCACGATATATATACCATAAATTTAAACTTTATTCCCGTGAGACAAACTGAAATCTGTATTATTTTATTATTATCTATTGAGATAACATTAAAAATTATGAATTATTTATACAATAATATTGTATATTAGCAAAATAATTTATATAGTTGTATTGTATGTATATCGGTATTCGAGATGGTGTTGTTTTCCGCTGAGTGATCTATCTGTATTCATATAACCTGTGGTTATACCTGTAGGTAATATATAACTACATAAATACAAATTGTACTCGTCATATTATACCTACCATGGTTACCCATGATACCTACTAATAACTATTAACTAAATATCTAATATTTTTTATTATCTTATACCTTATATTATTATCTATATTAGTGAACTGCTAAAATGTATATTATAGAAAATAAATTTATTATGACCCGTTTGTTTTGTGATATCTATGATCATATTACTCGTGTTATCATGTTTTATTTAAAATCTACAATGGAAATATCCATATAGATATGCATGGCTTAAACGGCTATACACAATGGTTTAATTCAAATTCTAAACAATTTTAGAACTTCGTAATTCGCTAGTTGATTTTTATTATATTTTTAGCCGGCGATAGGACTACGCTAATTTTACTGAGGAACAGCACTTAAATATTATTTCTTTGAATATATAGCTAGTAGGCATCATAAATAATATATAATTTCTGTATAAATGTATATACCTATGTAATGTGCATATTCGTATAGTGTTACATACAGATAATACTCCGTATTAATTTAAAAAACTAGAAAAATTTTATTAAAAGTTGAGTCATTAATAAATTTCAATAAGTTTTCAAAATACTTATAGAACTATTCAATCAATCGTAATGATGGATAAAAAAAACATGTATTTTAATTCGCAGAGAGCCACCTTAAATAAAAAATACGTATATATAAAATATAAGGTAGTATAAGTATTATTTATATTATTTAATATTCATCCGAGTTCTCAAATTTTATGAAATTTAGTCATCGAGAAGATATTATCACCAGAAATGATAGTACCTACTTAGTTAACAAATTATGCTTTTTTTAGTATAATGTCTTCTACATGTTTATACCTATTACCAATAAATTATTTATTTATATAATATTATCCTGTAGTCTGTTTATTGAATAATACAAAAATAAATATTTATTATACTTAACCATATTTTATATATCAGAGTAAGTAAATGCCTATCAGATGAATGAAACATTTTATAATTTGAAAGGTCGATGTTAAAATTAATTGTTTTTATTTTATTGTTGAATTATATTCCCGTTTTGTCGAGTTATAAAAAAGTGTTTTTTAACGTCAAATCGCGATATTAAATTGTATTTGTTATGTCATTTTTAAACATTTATTTTCATCAATACGTATACCATTTACCAATATCCTAAAACAATTATCCAATGCCATCAAACTATCTTCAGATTAATAAAATATGAGCGTAAATACTTATTTTAGTGGCCTTAATCAGACATTTGGAAAGTTTCAAACGTCGAATTGGAAATTAGATTATAAATACGTTCATTATTTTAAAAATGCATTATTTCTAGTCATCAACTTGATAATCTATAAATAACATAGACGGCGTACTAGAACATTTTCATTCTGGGCGCCTGTCATCCTTGCAGACTTAGTCGATAATTACAATATGTTGGTATTTTGAAATCGATCATATGTCGAATAAAATTTTTATAAATTTTAATGGTTCGTTAAAATTTAATGGATGAATCACAGCCCACTTAATTGTGTTTTAAGGACCGTTATATACTTCAGAATTCATTAAATATGACCATTTATATAATTGAGCATTATTAGAGATCTAAAAATATAATAAGAATTGTTTTTTTTTTTTAATTATACATTATTGCATGTATATATTCTATATGATGCACAATGCACACATTCAATATCCAATTTACACTAAAAACATACCGACCGTTTAAAATTACAAATTATATTTTTTATCAGTAAATAAAATCTACCATTTGTTACATTCATAATAATTTATCAAAATTATAGAAATATTATTAGATCAATAAATATAATTTGTAAATTTGATCGTACATTTTAAAATTAATAATAACTATTATATATGCACGACAACAACAAAATACTTATGTCATTTTAATATCAACTTTGTTAAAACAATAATTATTATTTATTGTATCTTCCCAACAGTTAATCGGACATAATAATGACAAAGTCGTTTTCTTATGATGATTAGAGGTGGTATAAAAAAAAAACACATGTCGAGAATAACTTAAATCAGTTTTTAAAATGAAAATCGATCAAGTACTAGATTTTACACGTGTTTTACACATTCCATCAATTTTATGTAAAATTTGTTTGTGACTTGTACCTGTGCGTAGATACCTACATACAGCGGACACAGCAACTTGCGACAATATTATTGTCTACCGAATTTGAAAATACTTTATCTATCTCTAAAGTAAGTAATCAAGAATCTATATTTACATATCTTAATTGTTATCGGAGACGACATCAGGCCAGAGTGTTTGGAATAGAATGAGAAGTTTTAATCAAAATACGGTAGTGTGGAGACCCCTTAAGTATAATATTTATTGTGCATATTCTACATATTTTTTTAACAAAACTGTCCTTTTAAAATAGATATTTTATTGAAAATTAAAAATATAAGATTGATATATGTATATAAGAATAGGTACAAACAAAATACGAAAATAGATTTTCAAGAAATCATAATTATTGCCCAGTTAATAAAATATAATGGGAATTTAAAAAGAAAATTCAACTTTGAACCATTCAAACTTATATGGGTTTGCTTCTGTTCGTTTCAAAATTATTTCTAGTTATGTAAACGTACATTCAACACGGGTCTGTCTCGTCGATTTTTTTCAAATCGAATGTGATAATATTTTATACTTATTATTATATTTATATTTATTTTGTACAATCAAAATTGTATTACCAATATTTTTGGTGCAAATTTATAAAATTTTGAATACATGTAAATTATAAATGCATGAATATTCAGATTATATGAACTTAATATCCTATATATATGTACCTAATTAAATATGAAATATATATATGTACTATACTTCTAGAATCGAAAATGTTAAAAAATCAATAACTCTACTATTTCATTTTCGTTTGTAAATGCAAAATATATAATCTATTTGACCATATAAATTATTTTTATTATCAAATGTATATATAATAGACATTGGTATAATAATAAAAATTCGTTTTGAAATAGATGTTGGTTCCTTCGGTCATTAGTAATGTTATTAATTTAAATTTAAAAACAAAGATGAATATTATTGTACGCAAAAGACGATTTTGACTGATGTTTAGTAATTATATAAGTATATATAAAAAAAAGTAATTATCCATGACAACTTAATTTGTTATTATGTTATTCTCCCTATATGCGACTTCATTTATAAACTATAATCATATAAATATTTTAGGTGTATCATGTCTCATAAATATGATAGGTTAATAAAATTGTTTATGGAATTATAGTTTATTATTCAAAATACGTTTAGGAACCGGGAATTTTGCACGATCACAGGGTGGGATTTCCGAAATTGTTTCTTTATACGCTTACAGACATAAAGTAAACGCATAATCTTAAAACCAGCACATTCCTCGTTTTGCTCCAAAATTAAATTAAAAAGTATAATTAAAAGGATAGTATTAGACCTACAATTAGCCTTAAGAGGATTATTGTAACATAGCATCCCTTCCCAAAAAAAAAAAAAAAATAAATATAACAACTATAAAATATATATGTACTTTTTTAAACTATTTGGTGTAAAATAAAATAACATTTTATAGGCACACATTTTAATGTTTATATACTAGTTTAAACTTTTTGAATGTAATTAATGTTTCGTTAATTTGAATCAAAATAAATGACATAAATATTTTAAAAAAAAAAACGTGAGCGAGGGTAGAGGCTAAATGTATTAAAACACTGAATATCAATGTTGAACTCATATATCATTGAATGTATATATATATTAATGTATCATAAACTATAATAAATTACTGTGGTACAGGTATAGAGACCGAAACCTACACGCTTGAATAGTTTAAACGTTTTAGAGGAAAATAATTATTTTATAAAATATATAATATACAAACAATTTTTATTACAATTTATATTTTATGAAGTAGAATATCTTGTCATTATATACACTCCAATACACTGAATCACAAGGAATATAATAATAATCACACTCGGATGTAATAATAATAAAAATAATAATAAATTCCATAAAAAGATATACTAATCGCCTTTAAAAGAAAATAAAGAGTGTATATTCGGGGTTTATATTTCATCTTTTAGGATCCAGTCGTCAATAACTAAACAACTTATATTGTAATTTTTTTTTTTAACGAGTCGATTCCTATAATTCCTTGTCAACCTTATAACAGTTATGTAAGGATTCTAAACTTCGTATAGATATCTAAAACTAATTTTAACTAATAATAAATTAAATATATAGGTATAAAATATATAGTATGCTAATACTTATACATAGCAACCGGAGAAAGATTTTTTTTTCTTTTTATGGGAGGGGGAGAAAATGTAAAAATAATCATATAATACTTCTCTTCAAAACGTAAAATAAGCAAAAAAATAAATAAAAAATGTAATCAACATTTTCCCATTTTGTCAACTGCAATACTACAATCCTAATAATTTATAGATTGCCGACATAAAATACTTAAAATTCCAAAATACTTCTATAAACGTGAGTGAATAAGCAAAAAAAAAAAAAATAATGGGTAGGTATCCACTTTTTCTACTATTTTCTGACTGAACTTAAATTTGCCAACTGAACTTATTTGATTTTGCCGACTGCTTTCCAAGTTGGGGAAGGAGAGGTGAGACACCCCACTCCTCCCACGCCCCCCTCTCACGGGACAGCCCTGACTGAAGGAAAATCATGATTCCGTCGATACCGAAATCAGTAACGGACAATTTAAAGTAGTCATATATTTGAATGCTCAATAGTATACACGAAAGGACATGTTTTTCATATAAACTAAGATCGACGGAAATTGATTCTAGAGTATGGAAAGTACTTGGGAAAAAGTGTTCATTTACAAAATGAAAAGCGGTTTGAATTGCGTAATTTTAGTCATTT
This sequence comes from Pemphigus obesinymphae, assembly GCA_025469235.1. Classification (NCBI taxonomy): domain Eukaryota; kingdom Metazoa; phylum Arthropoda; class Insecta; order Hemiptera; family Aphididae; genus Pemphigus; species Pemphigus obesinymphae. The sequence goes on along the minus strand of JAIPRL010000294.1, from coordinate 52,646 downwards.
TTCGGTTAAATGTCGCGTTATATATTATACATACGTTCATGGCTAATTCCACTGTAATTACATTTCACGTAACTTGGAATACATTAATAAATAAAAATGATCTCATCCATCAGTAATGTGCTTATAATCAATAAAACACTATAATTTAAAATTTAAATTAGTACCTATGTAAATTATATCAGTTGTGATCGAAGAAAACAAATTCAGACTTCAAAAAGCAATGTAATTTATTATTATGTTTTTAAAATAACATAAAAATACTTTGCGATACAAAAAAAATTGTGATCCAATAAATACTTGAGGTTAATTCTTATGTGTAAGTAAACATCTATATGGTTTTCGGATGAGTCAGGATTTTATATTGGGTAGCGTCCGTAAAGATGTTTACACATCAAAAATGACATCTCTAATTTTATCTACTGACATACATAGGTAGGTACGGGTCATCACTAGTCCAAAGGGATCCTGTTTGGGTTTGTAAACCGGTGTTTTATAGACATATGTACATATTATATGCGAGTAGCGCCTGTAAAGATGTTTACACATAAAAAAAAAATTGTATTTAACTCTATCGATTCGATGTTAAATATAATAAAAAATATAACACTTTATATAAATATACTAAAATATTTTATCGATAAGTTTATATTTTTTGTTATGAACTTATATGGAAATTGTATATATATTAAGAATTATACAAATAGAACGTAAATAATGACGACGAAACTTATCAGGCGATTACTGAGGCATATTATAAAGAAATGATTATGTGTCAGTAGAATTTTGAACCGAACCATTCTTATAAATTGCACATTTCTTTGAACTTTACGGTATATCATAGATGATATGTACTGACAAGTCTATAACAATATTTAGAGGCGTCATTACAAACGCATAAGAGAATATGGAAAATAATTGCATAAAGAATATATAATTACGAATATAAATAAACGTGCACTTGAGAATATTTATGACCAAAGGGTGGTTCAATGGACCGATTTTACCGGACCCCTATTTGAAATCGTATGTATACATTAGAGTGACCGTATTTTTAAAATTAAAAACGGGACAACTATTAAAAAATCATAATAATTTTCTAACAAACATTTTCACAAATCGCTTAGAAAATTGAAGATAAGCAAAAAACGAGACCTTACTTCCAAGGCGGGACAAAAAGCATCCCGTCCAAAATTTGTCGAGAGAACGGGGTGCAATCTTCAAAAACGAGATGTATGTTGGTCAGTGATCACCCTAGTGTACATTATGGGACTGTGCATGCGGATATTAGATTTAAAAATAATTTTATTGACACAAAACTAGTTTCAAATTGTTAAATATGATCAGTCAAATAACAAGACTACTAACCGCAAACTGAAATATATCTTGGTTCGTGCTACTGCCATTCTAGCATATATACAAAATGTATTTATTTATTTATACTATATCATAAAATTAACTGTGTCTATAACGATAACCAAATTACTTTCAAATGAACATAAACGGACGTTATACAATGCGTTTTAACGACATTAAAATACAATCTCGATTTCTAAATACAATTTCCCTTTTAGTAATCGTAGATTCAAAATTTAAACAGAATTTGATAGCTGAGCATATTCACTTTGGACGAATATGGAGTTTTTTAGTTCAAATAATTTTTAATATTTTCAAACTTTATAAGTTTTTCAGACAAAATTATTAATTTAAAATGAATGTCGTAAGGGAAAAATAATGATCGTTGCTCTACATACAACTATATAATAAACTCTCAAAAAATCGTTAAAAATTTTATACAACTCTACCAAATTGTTGTACAATATTATAATAAATATAAGAAAAGAATACTAGTTTTACATATTTTAATAATTTAGTCTACAGATTTACCTGAAATTATACAAAATTCGGTGGAACCAATTATTCAGTTATTTATATTCACGTTTTTAAATATGTTCAGTAAGAACATATTTAAACATATTTAAGATTCCGTTGCCTGGATATACTTGTAGATATATTTGATGCTCTCTCATGCAAAATACAGGAGTAAAATAACTGTACAAATTAAGTTGATGAGTGAAAATAAAGATAATTTATTGAAATCTTCTTAAAACAACCAGGAAAGATTAAAAATAGATAATAAGTAAAAGAAGAGTTATTGCATTTCACCAAAACCATACAAAAATACTTATAACATTTTAACATTTCCCGCTATCTAACATGCACGTTACCTAACAACAAGCTATGCGGGGTACTTAACTTATTCACCCCTACTCCCTCCCTAAATGTGCCACTACTGAGTATACTATTTATCAAAAGTTTTAATATATATTACGTTTTTATATCTTAAGTATAAAAAAATATAATTTTATACTAAGTAAATATATAATTTTCAAGTTACAATATCAAACTTTGTGATATTTATCAGCTTGTGATTTCGTGACAATAATAGTAATTAACCAAACTCGGTAAACATCCCATTAAATAGTTTATTGAATTATGAAATCCGTTTGTTGAAAAGTGAATTCGTACCAAAACAATGTTACAAAACTACATGGTACGATTTGAGCGGGCTTCGGTATAACATTATATTACACAGTGTTGAATAGTATTATTACGTAAAAGTTAGTCGAAGTGAAATACGTCCTGTTATTACTTATTATTCGAGGGATTGTCCAATTATTTTAGAATTGCGTCAAGTTTAATTTTTCTGTAGTAATGTAAGAGTAATTAAATTAGTTCATTATAAGTGATTTTGTAATAACTCATTACATTTTTATTAATTCTGTATAAATTAAAAATATAAATAGTTTCTAATAATTTTGATAAACTTATTTTAAATAAGCACTTTTAAATTTCATGACGCCACCATATATATATATATATATTTTTTCAGTAACATATAGTGGTTATCATTCCTAATTCGCCAACTTCCAGTTTGCTCACAAGAAAACCTGTTTAAATTAATTTTTTTAATTTCCCGATTTTCCGACCACGAAAATACGAATATTTTACTCGTACATTCTATATATGATACTATTTTATTAATAATGCACATTCTTGTGCAATTTTTTTATCTAAGTTTGAAAAGCGAATGCTTGACGGATAAAAAACTAGAGGTAGATGTATTTAATTTGAATATTTATTTTGAGCTATTACAAAGTTACTCGTATAACTTTATATACAAGTTAAGTTGATAATAATAAATATGCGACGCGGCGTAATTGACTAAATATTTTGGCGAACTGGGAGTCGACAAACTGGGACTAATAAAAAAACTAATAAAAAATAGAAAAAACAAAATTTAGATATTCAGTTCAGCGCTAATATCTATCTATCTATTTTTATTCATAAGTATAACAATATAAAAAAATATAACATAAAATATGTTAAGTTTAATAAGTTTTAAATTGTTTCAAAATATTTCACAAGAGTTGTACTTGTTATATCATTCATTGCATTAGGTAGACAATCTTGTGGTACTTACCCTTTTTAAAAATTTTCCAATCATATAATATTTTCAAATTCTATACTTACCTACTTCTAGTACTATCTTATTTAAATCACATGCAATATTATGTAAGACTGAAGTTGCTACTATAACTGCTTCGACTTTATAGTAATGTTAGGTATTATTTATTTTAACTGACAAAATAAGAAATCTCTGCTTTAACACGCCAAAACTTCGTTCGATACAATTTATAGTTTGTATAATTGACTCATTATATAACTGTTCACTCCGAGTTGATGGAAGTGATAATTTTGTTAACATAGATGGTCTAATTGGATATCCACTATCAACAATAAAGAGACTATCTCCCATTTTTTCTCTCTTAAATTTGTCCCCAATCACAGAATTATTAAAAATAGCGGAGTCATGAGCACTGCCAGGACATCTTACAATAATATTTAAAAATTTCAGATTCACATTACATATTGCCAGTACATTAAAAGAAAAATATTGTTTTCGATTACGATCAATTTCAGCATCGTCCCCTCCAGGAGATCTAATTTTAATATGTGTACAATCTACTACATCTATGCATCTTAGAAATTTATATTTTTTATAAAAATCCTGCCTAGTTTTAGCTATGTCTTCAGTTATTTCCAGAAATTTAATAAACTGAGAACTTAATCTAGCTCTTGAAGCTGTTCATTTATAAACACCTACACACAACCAAAAAAAATCCTGATGAAAAATATATTAAAGGCATCAATAGCATTTGTTTTGATGTCATTGCAAAGTTCCTAAGTACAATTAAAAAAACTAGTTGTAACACATTGATTACAATATAAAATACTTATGTACTAGTATACCATCTACATATTTATTTCATTTATTTTAGATAATAATAACTATTGATATTTTAACTTAAACCTAAAATATAAAGGTTATATTTATGTAAGTATATATACTATAATATATATATATCTCAAATAAATAATTAGATAGTACTTAAAATAGTATTGGTGCACAGTATATTTTAATAATTACCCATTTATTACATTTTGAATATTTGATAATATAGTTTATGTATGTCCAAAAATAGTCAATTTTTTTTTTTAAACTATTAGATTTATAAATACTATAAGAATCTGAATGTTAAATTGTGAACTTTAAAAAAAAAATAACAAAATCTAAAAATTAAAAATAAAAAACTTATAATAAGTAAATATATATATTTGTATTCAAATATTTTAGTACTTTACCAAACTGTACACACTTACCACACGTTAATGATAATATATATAGGTAGGTAGTCAGGAAATTTATTTTATCCACTGGAATAAATATGATGGACAGAAGCTATATTATTACCTGTCTGTGGGATGTTCAATATCATGTTGAATCAGACCATGTACATTATAATACTGCACATTTTAATAAACGAAACCTATCAACAAATTCAAAACCACGTCGTCACGAAGACATTCAAAATATTCAGAACTTTGACAAAATACTCGAGGAATGCGAGGATACATGACTATTGACAATATTTATCAAATCTATAAAATCTTCGTCATCAATTATAACATCATCCATTTTACGAATATATTATAAAAATGAAATAAATAAGAAAAATAATAATAATATATTATTTAATTCAAGACAGTAAAACAGAAAAGATGATTAAAAAAAAAAGTGGGTTTTTAAATATATTATAATATCAAATCACATCTCGAAAAAAAGTAAATAATTGTTAGAATGGGCCATAAAGTTGACTTAAACCTAGTTTAAGCCACCAAATGTTATAGTTTAACTAATATTCAGTTTAAACTTAGTTTATATCTTAAACGGGGTTTATACAACAGGATTTTTTATAGTAAACGTAGTTTAACAGAATATAGTTTAAACTTGACTTGTACAACTGGCAGTACACAATAGGTACACAATTATAAAAATTGCCCATTATAAAAAGTAGTTCTTCTTTACTATGCTTAAGAAAACTATTAGGAAAATCTAAAAATAACGTATGGAAAACCACATCTAAAATGTATTTTCTATAAAAAAAAAAGTTTTATTCCAAAATTCCATTTCGTTTGAAACGACGACATCTTCGGGACCACTATTTAAGTTCCGTATAATAAAACATTTTTAGACTTAGATAAAATTTATTCTTATCGAGTTAAAATTATTTTTAACTGACCTATCAACTTTCAACTTAAGGCTTATGGGTTATTTTAACTTAACTAAATCGAATTAATTTTCACTATTGATTAGCTTATTTGTAATATATTTTCCTAAGAATATTATAAATAATATATTTGACAAAATTCTAGGTATGTAAGACAAATTAAGAAAAAAATATAGCAATTAACCGGTAGTATTAATTTATGATCTGGTTTCAATTAACCAGAAAACTTGATAACAATATTAACCAGTCACTTATTAAACTGAAAATATTAATGAAAAATTTAAAACCATTAACCAAAATAAAAATATTTCCATTTAAAATCTTGATTAAAATGTATATTCATACAAAATATAAATACCTATACTGATTCTAAAGCAATAAAAAACATTACTGAAATACTATTACGAATAGTAATTATTAAATGCTAATTTTACATTTTCACGCAACGGTTATAAATACTTAATTTCATATAATATTCATTACCTATTATTTATTGCCAATTAATTACTTAAAATAATCCTTGTAAAAAAATTTAATTCCCATTATTTGATTTGATCACAACATTAAATATAAGAAAATACAAAAAGATAAATTACTCTGAAATGTATTTTATTTTAATCCAAAAATAATTTATAAATGAATTAAATTTCAACACAAAGTGTTTTAAATACATTAAGATTTTCAATTCATCAAATTAACTGTTGAAAACACTTCTCATAAAATGTTTAAATAATATATCTAATCATACGTCATTGTGTTGTATTTCCCCAAACATATATACCACAATTAATTTAAACAAATTAGTGACACAATAACATATAAATAATATAAATAATGGCACTTGGTCTAAAAACTTTAAAGTTACATAAACTTCCAAAATGTTATCTTAAACCTAACTACAGTTTTGTATCTGATGGTTGTCGACGATGTGGCTTATTGGTGTGCAAGGTGTAATTCTTGATGAAAAATTAAAAATAATTTTCAAATAGGTATTATAAATTATAATATATTATTTAAGTGGATAAACTACAAAATAGAAAATATCTACATTAGATCATAATAATTATGGGACTAGATAAAAAACCACATTTTTTACACAACAGTGTCATGACATGTGATACAATTATATTTCTAAATATTTTGAAGTTTCTTTAGTTCGTTTTAGAAGAACTTGAGATAATTTAATTGTGATTAATGTAACATTAGCTGATTCACCCATGGAATTTCTTATACCCTTAGAATTTTAGGTATAGTGTCCACAGGGCTGGCGGGAAAGGAGGTCTGTCATTGTGACATGGAAATAATATGATAAAATCAAGTTCAGTCGGCACAAAAAAACTTGTTGACCTTTTTTTTTTTTTTTTACGGTTTTAAAGGAAGTATTTCGTCGGTTCATTGATGATATTTTTACTTATTAACGATTTGGAAAAATTACTTTGATGATCTCCCAAAAATATTATTAGCACTGGCCCTGAGTGTCCCTATATAGATGTTTAAACATCAATAATAAAAATATAACTATTCGAGTCAGTAAGTATTTACATTTAATTTTTATGTGTCAACATATAGTTTTTAGGTAAACCAGGATTTTATATTTTATAAATATACTTGAGTGATGTATTTTTAATAATTGTAATGCATAATTTCAGTAAAAAAACATAACTAAAAAAAAGTTGGCTAATTCAACGTTATGAAACTTAAGGTTAGTTGATTTACATATACCTACCCATAGAATTTTAGATATATCATCCCTATATAGATGTTTACACATCAAAAATAACAAAAATAAACGTATTTTACACACGTGGCGTTATAAAAGGGAGGCTTAAAATGTTTTTTTACTTAAGTAATAATCTATAATATAGTACAGGTTAGAAAATATATACTCGTAAGTCGTAATATTTTAAAGTCGAAATTGATTAGTTTTGAAGCCTCGTGATAAGGAAAATGTTAAACTTTGAACGTAATATTTTTCAAAATTTTGTGCACAATTGAGAATATGACCAATTGATTTAATATAACGTTGGGTTAACTAAGTTTTTTTATAGATATACTTCTTAACGGAAAGTATGCAAGGTAGCAATACAAGTAAATTACTTCTTTCCTCCTACCCCCCTTTCCCTGATGGAATCCTTGACGTAAAATAATAATTGACACTGTATAAGTGCTGGAAACACACATATTTATAGCCTTATCCACGCAATTTTTTTTTTAACTTAAAAAAATGTTATAAAATATACATTACGTACTGCATTTTAAAGTAGTTCGAAAAAATACAAAATAATTGTTCGTTGGTCGTTACTGGCAAAGAACCAAACAATTATTTGATTAGAGCATTCAATATAATATACTTATGTTAAATAATAGATGTGATGAACATGTAATTCATTATATTATCTGGGCGTTATTTTGAAATAAACAAATAAATTATGTATACGTCTGCACGTACACATTTCGGTTATAGTATAGTCGTTATTGTTCGATTAATTTATAAAGAACATCGAACATCTTCATTTATTTTCGGGGTTTTTTTTTTTTTTTTGTTCAGATTAGTAAAAGTATAAATACGAGAGGGAGATATAGATTGTATTATAAACCATCCAAAATTGTGTCCGCGCAGCTCCTGTAGATTATACGCAAGACTTAAGCTTGTAACGAGAAAAATAATACATTCGTTTTCCATTATATCCGTTTCATTCAGTACAATATATATTACAGTACGTTATATATATTACATACGGGTTTCGAAAACTTTTGCGAACGAATAAATTCGATTTTGAAAAAAATCCTACGTAATTTGAAATTTCTGATGATGTATCCGAGTATCCAACAGTTTAAAATGTTATTATAATAATTTAAAGCGCATATATGTGTATATATTTAGAATTTTACGAGAGATGATTGTTTGAAAGAAACATTTCGTGACGTTACGAGCACTTCTATATATTATATATAAGAACGGTCTTAACTGCCAATCCTAATACCTATATGTATACGGCTATATGCAATTCCGTTTTTCGATATAATCCATCGTCTGACGTTTTACAAATCAGCACGTTTCCCGTGTATATATTATTATATTGGCCATTTTTTTTTTTTTTTTTTTTTATTATTCTTGACCAAAATTCCTACGATATGACTGTTAAACCGTCACGTTTCGTATATGATTCGATAGCGTCACAAATATATATTATAATAAAATCTTGTCGCACAGAAACCCTAAACTTTTTATATATAGTATATTTCTCGTCCAATTATTTTTAATAAACTATGACGTATTAACTTTACATTTTATTGTTATATATTATATTCTACGACAATATATCGTCCTTTGTTCGTGACATTCACACTGAAAACATTAGCTAGGCTACAAAATGTTTTATTTTCAATCTATATCAAGCAGACCGGTAAGTCTTCCCCGTCAAGTTATAAAAAACTTGCGAAATGAAAACATAACGATACGGCACAGTTATAATATAACAGTTATAATAAGGCGTCCATGATGTTGCATAAAACTCAAACGCGTATCTTAAAGCGCCAGCGGTTCAACGTATGAAAATAAATATCAGATAGGTATGTTTAATAACGTTTTAAGCACTTTATAGTTTAAAATGGCACTAAAACTAAGTTTGTACGATAAAAAAAAAAATCACGGAGATATACGTACATGATAGTACCATGAATAGCTTTTTACACACAAATTTCTTCGTATTACCTATATGCTTTTAAATATGACTATTTTCAGAGAAAAGTACCGAACGAACCGATTTCAATAAAATTGGAAATTTTTCTGTTTTTCATGAGAGTGGGCCGAAAATTAGTTCCGTCCAAAATTAATTAATTCTTTAAAATTGTAATTGTAATTTATTTTTTATTTATTTTTATTACGTTCTCTATATCTTCATTGTATTATTTACTTTTAATGTAATTTCTGTAATCTAATGTAATAACAACAAAAGTAATAATAATAATATATTAATAATTTTTTTTCTGTTTGGTACATAATGCAAATAATATGTTACATAATTTTAGAACAAGATTCGAGATTTTTAAACAAACAATTCACATATAATATATGAACACAATACTCAAAATACTTACTTGAGAAACTGGGCAATCAATACTGTTTCATCCATTTTTTTGTAGTTACTGAGGAAATCACCAGTTTTTTTGCTGTTATTTAGGTAGTTTTTCCTTACGCATTCATCAAAAAAAAAAAAAAACCGAATAACAAAAAAATGTGCTCAAATTATCTACAATTTACTAAAATAAGTATACATGTATTATATTATATGATTAAAACAATTGGTCAAAAAGACATTCACATATATATATAAAAAAAAAAAAAAAACATCTTTGTAAAACCACTATTTTTTTCGCTAAGTATTATAATTACAAGCTTAGTAGATATATATTATAGTGACATTATTTTTAAGTACATGTTTTAACTGAAATGTACGTCAGTTAATCATCTTTAACATTTCAGTAGTCTTATTTTATTATTATAGTTTTACATTAGGTGCATCTAAAATTATTTTTTATTATTATTGTGTAAGTAACCCAAATGTCGCACGAATAAGTGTGAACAAAAACAGAAGTATCACCGAATAACGGTAGAATGACATTCATTGGTTAAGTAAGTCAGAATTTATTAACTGAACTACTCTAAAATATTACTTCAGCTCATATTAAAAAATATGTTATATATTTTCTCTCGAGTATTTTTTTACACGCTATGATCAAACTGTATTACAATTTTCGATAGTAATTTATATTATTCTTTTATTTTGGCTTGTAAGTAAAAATGGGAATATTTTAATTTCCCAAAGTGAAACTTTACTTTATATTACATATTTTAAGTGCTTAAAAAGTAAAATTGTTTTACTTGTTGGATTTTTAGGATTTATCAAAACTTTTTGAGCACGCGCAGGAAGCTTAAATAATCGTAAACAATTAATAGTATGAACACGTGTGTAAAATATATTTTTATAATAATCCTGGCTATAATATTATACAAGAGTAGATACTTATGCCCATAGGTACAAAATAATATGAAGTATAGATGTAATATTATTGCAATTGAAAGTGATTATTTGTGTTAAATGTAATAAAATTATCTATAATTAATTTTAATTAAGCTTCGTATAGTATTTCAGTAGGTAATTTCATCGTAAAAATATAAATTTCATATACCTATTGTAAATCTAAATAAAAATTTATATAAATATATTTTATATTAATAAGTTTAATGAACACAAACATCTTATAATTTAGGGTAATTTATGGAATAAATAAGTTAAACAAGATATAAAGATATAGAAGTAATAAATATGATAAAATAAGTTTTTAAAATAATTAATACCTATCTAAATATATTACACGTATAATATATTATAACATATAATACCGATTCATGCACCGAAAATATTACGGTTTATTTTTTATCATATAAAATTTTCATCAAGTAAACTTGATTTATAGAATGAAATAATATTATTATATACTCCAAGGTATAGATACAATATCAGCTATATCACATAATTTAATATACTGGACTCTAAATCACGAGTTGGGTAGATATACAAAAAAAAAATATTCTACTAAATATAATTTGATAAATTTTTAAATAATATTAATATGTTTCTAAAACTTAAATAAACTAAAATATATAATAAACGATGTGTATATATAATAAATATTAATCTACATTAGGTAATTATAAAAATATTGTTATCTACAAATAAATAAATATTACTTCACAAATTTGCATAAAAATGATTATCTAAATACACAAAACTGAAATGTAGACTACTAACTGAGTCTCTACGATAATGATATGTTAATATAAACATTTTCATTTATAATTTGCGGACAAGGTACAGAGACACAGCTGGAAATATACTCCTGTCTCGCTTACCTAGCTTTAGCATAAGCTCGTGTTGTATAATATAAAGGATAGTTTCCGTTTCGCGAACATTCTATTTTGCCGATTTCATTTTTCCACCCTTCCATTTCGTATAAAATAAAATTATTTAAACACTCGATAATTAATGGAATTTTATATTAGGTATGTAAATTAATATAATTCATATTTAGGGAGAGTAATAATAACGAAACTATTATTATAATATTTTGTAAACGCTTTTTGTTTTTATAAAATATACTAGTAGTTTCAACAAAAATCCATCAATAAAAAAAAAAACCATCGAAAATATAAAATAAAGGAAAATATATTATGTAAAAATATGAAACATTTAGGTACAAGTAAAAAATATTGATTAAAATATTGATGAAAATATAAGTGCAGTGATAAGAAATATTGTATGCAATGTAATTATTATATTTTCTATATAATAATAGTCATATAATTTTATTAATCTAAAATTCTAAACAAATTGATATAAAATTGTGTTTTTTAAATAATTATGGATTATTATGATTATGGTTATTATTATTATGAACTATGCACGAGTACCTAAACGATTTTATTTTATAGAAAATTGATAACAAATCACAAGACAAAAACCAATTACATAAAATGAATAAAATATTATGCACTTTGAAGCATTTTGGAAACATTTTATTTGATAAAATAACGTTAATTTATATTATTTATATTTAATAAAATAAATTAACGTTTATAGGACACAAATATAATTGGTACGATCATCATCGCCATCTTGTATTATTATGATCTATATGTGCTATAATCGACTAAAATTGTATCGTTTATAAATATTATTATTATTATTATTTTATATTTCCTCATTAAACTCATTTCATCGAACATATAATAATATTAGGTATTATAACATGAATATAATTTAGAAAAATAAAATACCCGTCAGCAAAACTGTTTATTGTAATTACAGTTATAACGTTCATAAATAATTGGTTAACTATTCAATATATTTCATTTAGGTACCTACCTGATATACATGGTTAAATATGGTATAATATTAAACATTAATTGTAATCTAAAATCAAATTTTCGACAATATCACATACCTATTCATCAAAATATATTATACTCTCATAAATATTAAACAATTAAATACCTATACCTACGGTTTATAGTAGATAAATAATTCTAATAATTCTTGAAATACCTAATGCCTAATTTTATTCCGTTGTAAATCTCAGTAGATATAAAATATTATAATATTATGTACTTTTATATCCTATACTTATACAACATCTTTAGAATACTAAAATAAGACAAATAGATAGGTGATAAAATTGTACCTATTACCTATTCAAAGGTTTCATTATGGTAATATTTAATATTACCATTAATTATATATAATCAATGATATTATAGTTATTAAGTACCAATACATATAGATAATAGGTATGCATTATTAATATCTAATGTTATTAGTATGTATATATAAGTAAATTACCAGTCTAGGTTCGGTGAAAGAATAAATCCAGAGTATTCCCTGCTGACCATAAGAGACGACTTAAACAGACTGGATAAGGGTAACACCTTATCCAGTATTGGATGCAAGTGATAGCCCAAAAAGCTGTTGGCGATGATGAAAGACATCTTCACGACTCCACGACTACAGTACTAAGACGTGGAAGGAAACGGGAAACCACCACATTAACATCCCCAGTATTTGCAGGATGAATTGCCAATCCAATGCAAAAAAAATAGTGTCCCATTGGGATGTCCAGGTGGAGACTGCCTAGAGAGAAATAATGTCGCGGTAAAAAATAATTGGTACCTGGAATGTAAGATATCTTGGAAGATGTGAAAAATTTGAATCTAAAATCTAAAACTGGAAATTAAAATAGGTACTAAATATTGACATTCTTGGAGTAAGTAAAATAAGATGGCCTGAATGGCGATATGTGCGAAAGATGACGTTCTGCACGGAAAAAGACAAATATCTACAAAATACCCTACCAGCAATAGACAGAATACTGAAAAATAAGTACAGGATGCAATTGAACAAAAAGAAAACAAAAGTTATGGTATGCAGTAAACCAATCTCATCCAACTGAACATATCATATGATGCTGGAATTATAAAAAAAATATAGGATGTCCCCTTGATCAATTCGATCAACGGATTCATTTATAAACCTAAAAAAAATTATCACAAAAATTATCATTACAAATTTCAATTTTTTTAACTTTTTCCAAACAATCAGTAATTTACATCTCGTATAAAACTGTCTTCACTCTTTGTTCATATAGTTTATTTACAAGGGGAGTAAACGCCCCTTAGATCTTGTTTCCGATCAAGCAATGAAATGTGTCTTATTATTATTCAAATCAGATGAATTACGTTCGATAAACGAAAATTGATGGGCAGTAAATTGTAAGTGAATTACGTCTTTGATAATATGAAAATGTGGAATCGTAAAAAATTAGCAATTACATAGGTAATTTAACTGCCGATAAAACTAACAGATATATAAAAGATAAACAGGAATAAACCGTATAATGTTAATAATATAGTATATAATAATATAATATGTCAATTTAACAGTTTTTAGGAACTCTCTGAAATTTTAATTATAATATTATAATGATACTGCCTTGGGGTTTCCCATTTCGTAGACATTTAATTATTAGCAAACAGTCCGTATTTTATGGTACGATATTATAGGTGTTGAATAATAATTTTTAGTTGTGTAAACTTAAAGTCGTATTAAACTGTTTGGCTTGACTGAACCTAACTGAACAAACTAACTAAGCAACTGATAAGTATTTTATTGCACAACGAAAATCGTCTAAATTATTTCGTGTATAGTTATTAATTTACATAAATGTTTTACACTATCTATATATGTTATATAAGTATGTATTCACATATAATTTATAGTAAGGGCTATTATTTAAATTGTATAAATTATGACAGTATACGTATAATGTATACGAACATGTACCTATTACATTCGAACAATGTAGTGAAATTAATAGGTGTTCATATATTAATTCACAGTACTTCGAATTTGAAACGCTCGTAATAATTTTTATTTTTATTGATCTTCAGTACAACTCGGCTGCAATGGCCATTAGTGATTACAACAACTTATACACTGTATATTAGAATTGGTCGCGTATTTACAATGGATTCCATATAATTGTTATTACATTATATTTTATTCGTTAGATTGTTTAATTTTATAAAGTTAAAAATGTTCTTGTTTTGTTCTGGTTCGGGTCTAAATGTATCGTCGAGGCCTTCGGTCATGCTAAGATTTAGTCGGTCCTGTTCGTATCGTTGACATTTCGTTAGTAGATGTTTTATTGTGAACATGATACCACATGAGTCGCACACCGGTGGTTCTTCTTTGCCACGAGAAACCCATGTATTAGTTTTGTACGTCCGATTCTCAATCGGTTTAAAATTACTTCTTCGTTTTGTTTAAGATTTGTATTTTCTCATCTGAATGTTGATCTCTTAATTTGATTCAGTTTTGTGTTTTGATTGTTCCGAAAAATATGCCATTTGTTTCTTATATTATTTTTTTTTTATAAAAAATTTAAAGTCATCATGGAGAATTTGTTCTAATATTGTTGTGATTGTGTTGGATACAGGTTAATTTGACATGTTTATCTGCTTCCTCGTTTCTCTTGATGCTATCCATATGAGTGATATTTTTTTATTTTTTATTATTGCTTCATCGAGTTTATTTTGTACAAGGGTCGTGATGTCACGTGGGTTTATTTTATTTTTATGCTCTTCATTGTGCTTAAGGATTCAATGAGTATAATATACTTAGTGTAGTTCATGCTGATAATTATCTGTATGGTTTTTAGAATGTCTAGAGCTTCAGTTGCATAAATTGAACACGCATTTGATAGTATATATGTTATATTTTTTTTCGAATATTATTGAGATACTCCTTCGTTTGATTTTGAGGCGTCAATATAAACTTTTTGGTTGTTCTTATATTCATCTAATATGTTGTACAAATATTTTTTAAATATTTCGGGTATTTTGTTTTTTTAGAGCATTAAGTTCGGTGATAATTTTATACTTGTTATCTTAAGGGGGACTCGTGTTGTGTTCTTTATATATAATTTTAGTTGTGAGGAATACATTTTCATTAGTAAACTTAGCTATTTCTTCTTTTACATTATTATTATGTATGTTGTTATTTTATCTACCTAATCTGGCCATATATTTAATGGACAACTCTAACCTTCTAAATTTTGGTGTAAGACTGTTGCAGAAGGCACCTATTGCTAGTCTTAGTCCACTATTACTAATGCTATCAATCAGGTTTAAGGTGGATTTAGCTGCTGTTTTGTATATTACCATGTGGATCCCAAGTGGACGTGATTTATACAAATTTCACAAAAGTGTTTGACTCAGTAAATCATGATGTTTGGTTACCCCTTTCTAGACTAGTTATGTTCCTATCTACTTAACAGTCCTCAGAGATTAAACTTTTCGGCTTTAAATCGAAAATCAATCTTTACAGCCACGTCTGGTGTCCCTCAAAGTGGACATTTATGTCTTATTCTATTTGCGTTATTTATATGCAGCGTCTCAAAGGTCCCTTGTTATTGTAAACTTCTATATTTTGCGGATGACACTAAGATTTTTCTTAAAATTTATACCCTTGAATATTGCCTGCATTTACAAGATGACAGACAAATAAGTGGGGTACAAACATAAGGCTATCCTTTAACGTCAATAAATGTCCTTTTCTAGATGTCATTTCCCTCGTAAATTCTCCTATTTAGTTAATGGTGCTATTCTCATCTCCGTTATGAGGTCTGTGATCTTGGTTTCGTCTTTGTTTCCTTCCTATTTCCTAAAGATCATATTGACCTGAAGACTATATTAAGATATTAGATTTTATAAAGCGTATCGTTGTGGAGTTTAAACTTTTTATATCCTTAAGATTCTATTATGTGCACTTATGAGGCTCATTTTTAAGTATGGTTGTGTTGTCTGGAACCCTCACTTAGCGGTGTACTGCCAGCAAATTGAGCAAAGTAGGTAACGTAGATTTTTTAGTTTTGCTGGATTCAAATTAAATATTGCCCATCCTCAACATAATTACAACACTGTACTATATATACTGTAGCCCATAATCTATCTATTCTTCGTAATCTCATCAGTGGTAAAATTGATTCCCCCTCTCTCCTTCAACATATACAATTTAGAGTTTCTTCACATCCCACTCATTGCTCCTTTTTCCACTCCTTTGTTTGTTACAGATTATTTAAATAATGAATCACTAACATGCTATACACTCTTTCTCTTATAATATGTATAATTATTTTATTTTTGTAAACATACTGTTACTTTTTTTTCTCTTCTGTTTTTGCTTGCATATTTTGTATTTTGGGCTTTTATTCCGTTTAATTATTATAAATAAATACATTTAAAAAAAATATACCTGGATAAAAATTAGATAAATTCCATTTTAATTATTTAGAGAATCGATTGGATTCGAATGGATTAACTGAAAGTGTAACTTTGTAATTTAATATTATTTATAATCTCTAGTAGATGGTGGGCGACAGGTGTAGATTAATAGAGTTCCCTACTATTTAAGGATATCAAATTATTTGGTTAACCAAGGGTTTGAGTTGTTATTATTGCGAGTATTCCTATAACTCGAGACACATGTATAAATTCTAAAAAATGTTCTTCTCATTTTTTAAAATATAACTGTTCTTTTTCATATAAAACTTTATTATAGCTCTAAGACATAAATATTTGATACAATTTTAATAATTTTATGTGACTTCAACTTTGTTTCAAAAATTTGTGGTCCACGCAAAATTTCATTTTATATGCCTGTTATCTTATTTTCATATAAAAAGCTTGCTCTAAAAGTATTTCTATATAAATTATTTACATAGGAAATAAAATATTTGTAGGGGCGCAATTTCGATAAACAAAAATCAGGGTTCTAGCCTCAAACTAGGAATATCATAACAGTAGATGATAAAAAATACAAATTAAAAAAAAAAAATGTTTTAAAAATAAAAGCTTAATTATCTGAGCTTATCAACACAAGAAAAAACATATTTTAATTAAAAAATAATTTGTCTTCAAATATTCAATATTTTGTTTTTCAAAATACAGTAATAAGTTAGCTAGATAAGTATGCCTAGATAACTATATTTTTATCTAGATTCAGATAAAATATAAGCAGTATTTATCTAGATATTTCCCAATACTGTATATAATATATAATTATAAGTTAAATATAGGTACCTCTGTAAAATAAAAAGTTATATTTTTCATAGGTTTTCAAGAAAAAACGTAATCATGAAAATATAAAATGATTAATTGGTTAATTTCATTCATTGTAAATATAATAATTTAAGACTTGTAAAATGTTTTATATACGTATTTAAATGTGATATTTTTTATATGACCGATCAAATAGTAAAATACAGCCAAACATGAATTTTTATTGTTATTATTATATATTTTTGTTATTTAAAAAATAATCGACATAAAAACTTGAAAGGCTATTACGTAAGTACATTGAATATTGTAAATTCACCGTCAGTGGATCCTAGTAGGTGTACACTTTTCAAATAAATTATGTGTAGGATATATACGTACCTACCGGCTACCTGTTATAGCCGTCACAGATAAATAAAGTAGTTTTCACTTAGTATTTACTTGAGAATATAAAAGGACAGATCCAGAAGTCCACTGTATATACATAACTTGTGCGTACGTATCTACTTTTTTATTACATGGGTTCTCTATGATATATTGTCGAATGTATAATATAGTTTTACAATAACGTTTTGGTGATAACACTTTGAAAATACGTTTTAGTTTCTTACAATAAGGAATAGCAACTGATTTCTAAAAGGTTCCGAATTTGCCGCCGACGTATAAGTTAATATATTCTCGTTGTATCCATATCTGTCAATCTATCCGACCAATACTACCCTCCCCCCATTCGATCTGACAAACAATTTATATTATAATTAGCCCAAATATGAATTTTCGTAATTTATTTCATACAATAATCACGTATAATAAACTGAAAATCCTACACACCAGAATAGATGCGCGTGTGACCTGAAAAATTATACTAGGTACGTATCTTAAGTACTATAAAAGTAGTGGGCGCTACCATATTACAATATTCTATCGTTGAAAATGCGTATTCAAATTACTGTCGCACAAGTAATGAACAAAAAATTCGGTAAAATGGAAAGTTTTGCAGGACAAAATCTAAAACATGGTTCATGGTTTCCAAAACCACAAATATTCTAAAAATCAATCGAATTGAACGTATTATACAATATTATATTATAATTATTATTGATATTGTAATACGCTATATATTATGATAAAGTATTATCAATTATTATCATTATTATTATTATTATTATTATTATTATTATTATTATTATTATTATTATTATTGTAAGACTTATACGAGATGAAATAGGTATAGCTAAACTGGATCATTGATTATAGTGTAATCTGAAGTAGGTACTTATATATTTAAATAATGACTACTCAAAAGTCAAAACCCATCAAACCTAATACCTTTATAGTGCCGGATATTCTTCCGATTTCAATAGTAATATACCTTTATTGTTTCGTTATATTCTATTAATTATGGTAGAGGGGAAAAAACAAGAAACCATCATTAACCATATTAAAGGAATATTGACTAATGATGGATCATGTTTTTTGCTTATACCGTACAAGGCCATTCTAATTTAGTTTTACAGTAGGTAACTAAGTTTTTTTTCATGTTTCTAAGAAAATATTTTTTGTTATAAGCCATTATATTATTATGTATCATATATAAATATTACGGTTTTCAAGTTTCAGTGTATTATAATACAATTTGATAACTATATAAGTAATGATATTAATTTAAAGTAAATATATAGTGTACAATATATATATATATATATATTATATATCAAACAAACTCGAACACTATCGTCACTGTTAGGTATACTATAAAGTATAAACTATTATAGAACCCAAATCACAAAAACAATGCTACTTATAAGTTATACCTGTGTATACGTAAGTTTTTCAACAACTATATGTCATCTTTAGCGCTATAATCTGCAATACATGTACAAATATTTATTCTAATCGAAGAACAATATAATTTATTAATGTTTACATAATAATTTTTATGCCACCTTCACGCTAATTTCAAAACTATAAATTACTTATATAGGTATATATTATGAGAACAATTTTTTTTTAAATTTTAGATGACGTAAAATATTTGAAGGGCTATAATATACATAAATGTCGGTGTATTAGTCGAAGAGCTTTTATTTTAGGGAAGTATTTTAACAAAAAAATGTTGATGACATTTTTTTTTTTGTACAAAAATGTATGTGGCCCTTGACAATTTTTACTCGCTTAATGTGGCTCAGCCATTCCAAAAGGTTGGAAACCCTTGCTTTACAGTTTATACCGTAAAAGAGTAAGCATATAAATTATAATATAATATGTAGGTACCTATATAGAACCATAAACTAAAAAATGTATACAGACGTGCTACTCTTAAAATGATGAAAATATCGTACATTTCTCGTCATATGAATAAACAAGTAGAAATATGCACGTATACTATTTTCCATCCATTTAACGATACGCGAATAGGTGCATTTATATTTATTTATTTATATAATATTTATATTTATCTTCGAAATATTTATATAGATTTTTGGGTAAAAAATTATAAACTAAAATTTTAATTTAAACAACAACAAGTGAATTTCGACAACATATACGATAATATCGATTATTTGAACAGAATTAGTTGAACAAAGGGACGATATTGTGTTTGAATGATCGTTTGTCCGAAATATATTGAACACACTTTCCGTAATATGGTTGAGGGCATTGCCCTTGCAGAATACACCCCAACCACTCATCGAGTATCCAACCAGGGAAATGTTAGTGCCAAATATTTGAAATTTCGTCTAAAGTGCATAATTTTCCAAAATACATTATCGAACTTTAAGTATCCTTTTAAATATTTAAACATAAATTATAATAATCGAAAATTAATACCTATATACTTATATTATTTAATTGGTATAGTCAATTTTTTTTTATTAATTACCTTGTTATACTTAAAATGAAATTTATAAATATCTAAATATCTAGTCTTCAATTAATAATTATTTATTATACCCATTTTATTTAAATCATTTCAAATTCTGTATGAAGCACAGAACCAGAATAACTAATATACATTTTGTCAGAATTGGTGATGTTAAAAACATTATTGCCATTTTATGTTTATCACAATTATTATTATAACATTAGATACCTACTATTATTTATTATGAATACTCAATGTGATTTAAAATCAAAATGAAAAATAGGACCACATTTATATAATAATAATTATAAAACATGAAAAAAATATAATTACTTATTTTAACTTTGTATGGGAAAAAATTGAATAGATTATAATATGTTCACAAGTAGGTATCTTAATTAAATAATCTGAGAAGTTTACAGTACATAAAATCACTTGTTAAGTTACCTATTAAATAAACACTAACTAAACTTTTTAACTTATCTTAACTCATTAAACGTGGTTTATATCCATTCTTGCCAAATGTATTCCCATTTCCGTCATTTTATACGACCGACTGACTATGGAAAAATCAGCATTTGTTTTTTTTTCGACATCGTCGTATAATAACACGTTCAACTGGATTACGAGTTAAATCCCTTTCGTTGTCACTGCCAAACTATACTACTGTTAATTACACCCTTAGGATGCCATATATCAAATGGATTTGCACACCATACTCTATTTCCACGGGAAACACTCGGATTGAAAAAAAAAACGAAATTGGAAAAACAAATACCTATAGCAATGCACGCAGTGTCTTTATGATTTGATTTGATAACATAGTAATTATTAAATATTTTCCCTTTCAGCCTCATTATAGGACACCTCAAAAATTAATATATTTTATCCTTTTGTATATGTTATAATAGGACTACATTAAAATAAATAAATTTTTCATATGTATTTTCCATAAGGCATCATTGAGAAAAATATAATTTAATTTATAAAGGTACCTATAGAAGTATGGTTAAAAATATTTTTCTCTAATTTTATGAAATCAATGATTTTTTAGACTAAAATCAGTCATAACTTCAAAAATATTAATCATATTTTAGACATTACACTTATACTAAGACGTTTCTATTCTACACTTTAATATACTCATACTACTGTCAAAATTTAAAACAATTTTTTACCGACGGTTTCCGAAATTCTTTTAATTTAGTTAGAACAAGGTCGATTTTCAAGTATTAAAACCTAAAGTTATCATTTTTAAAAGTATTAAATCTCAAAATCATTACAAATAAATAAAAATCGATATAAACATAAAGAAGACACCTGCATTGAACAAAATATTAAAAAAATGAATTCAATCGGACTTTTAAAGTCTATATTTAGTGAATATTATAATAAAACTATATTTGTTTTAAAAAAAATTGTCAAAAAAATTTTCATACTCGCACATAATAATATAATATGACTCATACTGCAGGAAATTTTAAGCATCCAAAACACATCTTCGAAATATAAATGTATTATAATTTACCGGTAATAAATAGGTCCAAAAACGTACGTAGCATCGATACTGTGTGAAAACAATACCGACGATATTGATTTCAAGGTAATAGTGTAAAATAGGGCGTTTTCTATAGATTTACAAGTTTTCCTTTAGGAAATAATATAATAGATAGTTAAAATAAAACTGAAAATAAATACTTAAATTGTATAAAATAATTTTAAAAAAAATAATAGTAAGCATCTAATTATTATTACATGATTCTAAAAATGTTTAATAGTTTTCAAATACAATTTCAAACTATTTGATTTTCCCGTAAGTATAACTCGATTTGTACACCCATTCCATATAATATACCTATGCACAAAGATTCAGGGCAATTTTAATTATGGACAGAGTGTAGACAGTGTGTATTCTTTGATGACGAGAAAGGAAAATATTATTAGATTAGTGACTATGAGTGGTCCACGCGCACAGGGGACTGCCACAAATTATTTATCAATATGGATGAAAAAAAATCATAATTCAATTTTCGATTTTTACTTGAAAGAGTTTTGACGTTAATACTTTTGGCGTGTAAAAGTTTTTGTGGGAAAAATAACTATCATACCAGTTACTACAAAGTAAATGCGATGGTCGAGTTTTTAAAAACAAATATAGACACCATCTTATAGAATGGCATTTTTTAAAAGAACACTCGTACCTATGATAATTATATTTTCATCGAAAATATATAGTAGTACTAATTAACATATCACCATAATCATTGTCACACGATATTGTTTCTTTCTTTTTTAATTTCGAGAACTTTTTCGTACATGCATTTTGAGCTGCTTTGTTTTAATTATATTTATACCTAATGGTATTATGTGTACAAGGTATTATGTGGTATTATGTGTACAAGAAACCTTCATTCAAGTCGAACTATCGATAAAATGACGTATTATCTTCCGCACCTCGATTTTTTCCCATCAATTGCAGTTGAATGAGGAAAATAATATCCATCGTGGAAGAAACGATTATCGTATTTAAGGCCCGTATCAAACACTATTAACAAATGTATAATGTATAATTATAATTATATATATAATAATTATTATATTATAATTTAATTATGTAAATGTATAATGTTATTATATAATAACCAATTACTTTAATAGTATCTACCTACAATTTGAGAGAAACTATATATTATATATAAAATAATGTTATTTTTTTTTAGTCATAGAAAAAATATTATTTTTTGATTCAGTCTATTACTATAAAATATATTTCAAATTCGCAATAACTATTTGATTTAAAGCTATAATAATTAGTATTGTAATAAATTTTTATAAAATATTTACATAGTCCTTGATACCTACCTATATACTTAAATACGATTACATAAAACAATAATATGAATACATTTAACTCTTAATATTTACTTTTCTCATATAAATTGTAATAAATAAAACATAATATTATAATATATATAACATCCTATGCTAAAGATATTATTTTCAAATGTTTTTGAATTATTCCCTTTGCCAGCGTAACATCTGAGTATATATTCATGACATGTATACTTGTATAATTATTAGATACATCTTAATATTACAAAATAGATCGGAAAATGTACCTATATTATTTATATTGTATCATCTTAAAAATATAATTTTTTACTGGAAATGGGTACACATTTAAGGATTGATTCAAACCTTCTGATCGAAAAGTTCACAAAAAAAAAACAAATATCATTAAACAACCAATAGCTCCCTCTAAGTACGGTCAGAATTTTAATTGTGACAATAAAACTGTCAAAAACCGCTCTTAAAGTCTTAACCGATTAATTTATTTTTAAGCCTTAAATATAATTTTAAATAATCTACACGAGACAATGCGGTGTGACTTTTTAATAATTTCGTAACTTTATGACACTATGACAGTTTGATATATTTTTAATTAGTTTTTTCTGTCTTGAAAAAATATGATTTTCGAACATTTGAGATTATTTCCAATGAACGCGGATGTAAAATGTATTTAATCTCAAAATATCAATCGTAAAGAATGATATCTATTGCAATTTTATTTTCTGTTTATGTTTTCAAATGTTCGTTGTTGATTGTTTTATCTTTTAAATTTTTTTAACCACTTGAAGTATCTCGAATTATTGATGAACAATGATAATTCTGAGTAGATACATACATTGGTTTTAGATATTATCACACGTATTGTAGTAAAAGAAACTGAATAACCTATAACCTGCAATTGCTCGATTTCATTTTTATTCGATCGAGATCATATTTCTTTTAAAATATATTAAATTTTCTTCTATTCTCTCAAAACATTTCGTCTTCAGACTGAACTAGATATATATTCATAATATTTGAGCTCAGCCACTTATCCTTAAGCAGTGATGTTGTGGAGAGTACACTACGAGGATACACGGCGTATATATACTGACTACAAATATTTTAATATATGCGTGTACCCAAAATAAATTCGTAAATCCGCAGGTACACGATAGCTACATTTTGAAAAAAAAAACATTTAACCAAATTAAGTTCTGAAAAATTTTACAAAATAAAAATATTGTAAAATAGGTATATTTTTTAGCACAATCGAAATATGTTCTTGCAGCAAGAATTTTGCTATTAGATTATTTGATGCGTTATATTAATATTTCCTAATAAATATACCTAAACCGAATATTGTGCTTTAAAATATGATTTAAAATGCCTTTCGATAAAACGATTCTGAGTGAATCTAGATATAAAATACATATATTTCAAAATTTAAAATTCCTATAAAGATCCTAAAGTTGAGATAAATTTTTTTTTAAATATAGTAAATCAATATAAAAGTTAAGTACCTACATACTTTGTAAAAATGTCATGTATTTAGACCCATTTTTTCATAAAAATTCCAATATAGCCCACAATTAATAAATTTAATTTACATTAATTTTACGTTTATGGTGAAAATTTCAAGTCCCTTGAATATATATAATATAATATATTGTTATATATATATATATTATATTTATATAACTACAATTTTTCTCTGTATAATTGCAGAGTCAATATTTATACAAAATATGAAAGATGAGAATATTTACCATGCCGTAGCATAGAATTTTTTTGTTTTTTTTTTAAATTTTCAAATAAAATTTTAAAGTCTCACGATTTTCAATCACAGACTTTAGGCTTCCTAAAAAATATATTGAAAAGAAATTCCTCGCTCGAGCACAGTACATATTCTCATTTTTCATATTCTGTATACATTTTGACTCTGCGATTATACAGAGAAAAGTCGTAGTTTTAGAGCGTGAACGTGATTTTTAACAAATACCATGATAACACAACAATAAACAATGGTACTGACAGACACATAACTATTTTTAAATTACTTTTAAAATAGATATAATTATATATTTTTAAATTATTGGATTTTCATTTTTCTTAATATTTAATAAAAATTGCATATACAAATCAGTGACATGAGTTGGTTTTCTCAATTTTTTTAAGCCTTTCAGCTTATTTTCCATTTTAGAGAGTGTTTTTTGATATTTGGAGAAAAATACGTCTCTGAATTGTTTTGACCACATATGGAAAAAATTCTAGATACGTGCCTGAATCTGAAGTGTACCCATTAATTTATTTACGACTACATCATTGCCCGTGCGGCCATATATATACGTATGCAGCCATCAATGACACTCCTATTGAACGTGCATTTCTCTATTAAGACCCTAATGTAGGCTTATCCTTACTCCTACTTTAAGTTTTATATCAATGTTATCACTGGTGTAGAATTCGAAAAGCCTAGGGATTATGGGATTATAAATAAGTGCAATACGAAATTTTCAACTATAATCGCCCGTGTCTTCGAACTTTTTATTTTTTTTTAGTTAGATCTATATTAAAATGCGGTACGGTAATTTGGCATCCTTATTTGGCTTAAGATCAATTTTCACGGGTCCGAAACAAAATTCCTCTCCCCTTTTTACACGTCCTAAAAATACAACGCTCCCAACATGACTATACTTAAGACCGTATTAATATTTCCACTCTCTCGGTTAGTCGTCTCGACGCTGATGCCTGTTTCGTTTCCCCTCTCATTAGTGACTTTTTGAACGCACTAGACCTCCTCTTTAATATTTCCATTCGTATTCCTTCCTATACTCCACTAGAAATGATTTTCCTTTTCATGTTCTTTCCCACTTCACATCCAAAGGGCGTAACTGTATAGGTACAGAGTTTAATATAAACAGTGCAATTAATATTAATTTCCCTATTTAGTTGTTCGGTCTTATAGATATTTTTATTCAAATCATTCGTTGTTTTTCTGTTCTACTTTCAAACAATATTTGTAAGTTATTTGTTGATTAGGTATATATATTACGCATTATGGCCATCAAAGAAATGGAGGAAAGACAACGACAAGTGGAGGAGAGGATTATAATAAATGGATATAGTGAACGGGATAAGAATTCCATAATATTATTGTTAAGCGAAATTTTGTTGTAAGCTGAAACGGCGACCTTAAGGGGATAGAGCCCATCACTTATTGGTATATTATATATTTATGTTTTAATCAATAAATGATTGCGGTCTCCTTCGGATTGTCACTATGAGTATTGGCCTTCCGACGAAGTAATGTCTAGGGACGGTTCTAAGGGGGGAGTATATAGCCATTAATAACTAAAAAAAAAAAAAAAAAATAAAGCCGGAAAACACTTCGCACGTTGGGTAAGATAATGATAATGGATGTATTGAATTTGAAAGCAATGAAAAATTATTTCTTTCTAAAAAAAAAAAAAACGGTTTTGAGCGAAGCTTTGGTGGATATACTTAACAATTACTGAATATAATATACTGAACAAAATAGTTTAAAAAAAGTGCAAAAAATTATTTGGAAATAAAGAGATCCGAACCGAAAGACCCGGCGCATGAAAAAACATCGTTAGCCACCATTAAACTACTAAAAACAATGAACCTACTAAAAGAAAATAGTAAAATCACTAAATTTAAATTTGATATAATTTAAAACCGAGTCCAATCGTCAAATTCTGAATTTTTTTATCAAAAAATACATATTGAAAAAAATAAATAAATCGAATTCTCCTGTGAAGTAGAAAAGCTATACCTATTATATGAATTAAATGTCTCAAAATTTAAAATTGCTATAGGTAAGTATACTAAAAAATAAGTAAAAATTTTCAAACATTTTTCGCATTCATAATGTGCGTACATAAGTTTTTGGTGAAAATTTCAATTGTATAGGTCTATTATTTTTATAATAAATATTATCGAAAAAATTAAATAGCTATTTAAATTATTATACTGACCGATTTTTTAATTTTTTGTGTGTAGCTAGAATGGCATACTTTTAATACTGTATTACATTTTTAGGTCTTCAAACTAAAATTAAGCCCATATTAATTAAATGTCTCAAATTTGAATATTGCTATAAAACAGTCTAAAAATGAGTAAAAATGGATTTTTGTATTAGTACATTACGTATATACGTTTGTGGAGAAATTGTCGTGCCACTAGAATTAATATTTTCGGAGTTATGAAGAATTTTACTACAATCGTGTTTACTGATTTTTATGCTAATTGTTATATGGTTATTTTTATGTGTTTATTGAAAAAAATGTTAAAAATCGAAAAATGACCTCTTAAAAGTACCAACTAGATGCAATTTGCTACCAGAAATTAGTACTACATGTAATGACCGGAGCATTTCTTCTTATAGATTTTTTGGGTAGACATAAAAATAAATGATTAAAAAAACACATCATCGTAAAACCAATACATTCCACACTTCGCTCAAATTCTAAAAGGTATATATAAATATATTTATAGGTGTCAAGTTATTAATTTGTATATTTAAACAATTTCTTATTTAGATCAGGTAAATAATATTCTACTTATAATAATATACATTTTTAATATAATATTATATAGTAATAGTATAATATAACATAGTAAATAATTAATTTACAATTTATATTTCTTAGCTTATATGGAATATATTTTTGAAATAAAATTGTCAATTTATCTTTCAATAATTTATACGTAAACATTATGTGTAATAATAGATACACAGGCAGGTAAAAATAATTTGGTAATAGTACATATAGTTAAAAAAAATCGAAGTTAAAAATTACTATAATATAATTATATTAACTTAGAGAATAGAGTCGTGAAACAAATTTTTTAATTACCGAAATATATGGTTAAAACTATTCAACACGTAATTTATTTTACTATGATTTTAGTAAAACAATATAGTATGGTTGGAATAACAAAGTTATATAGTCAGGTTAACTTTTATGTTTAATTGAGATAACTAAAATAAATTAGTTGAATTATTCAAAGTAGAGTTAATATTTAAATCAACCATATTGACGTGCATTTTGGTAAAAAAAAATTCCGAAAATCGAATTTGGGGGGGCTGGAGAAATGCACGTACCATATTGTATGGTAAATACTGCAAGTCTGCAACTATATAAAATAGTAACTATTATTATGTAAAACTATAATATAATATTGTGATTTCAATCATTTTTGTAAAACCGTCTATATTTCAGCATTTTAATGAATTGTAATATTTTAAAAAATTTGTAATTTTAAAAAAAATGTATATTCATAATTTATTATTGTATACCTACTTGTAGTATTATAAGTTCCCATTAACTTTAATTTATAAAATAAAATATTTGTTAATTTTGCTTCATCTTATATTGTTATAAAATAATAAAAATTATTATTTTAATATTTTTATCATAAATATTATTAAAATATGCTCATTTTGAATTACATTATTTTGGTTAAGAGGATGCTACACTGAAAATTCTTCAATGAAAATCTTAGGTTTTTTTCATTTTTATCAACATGTTAGAAATATGAAATAAAAATTAATTGTAGCTAACAACATTATTTAACGACTATTGAAGCTGATTTTTGAGATATAAATTTTTACATGTTTTATCAACTGTTAAAATATAGATTTATTATAGATTTATAAGCTGTAAAATGCATATATCAAAACTCAGCTCCATCAACCACTATAGATAATTTTATTCTTTATAATTTATTTTTTCTCATTTTTCTTAAAATTTAATAAAAATTTCCAATACAAAAACCCTTTAAAAATCGGGCGTGTAAGTCCTCTTGAATAAAATTTTTTTGTTACGTGTTGATATGAGATCTTGTAACTGGGTGGGTTAGTGAGTAAAACTTGTTAGCGGGTTTGCAAAAGTTCACGGTCGAATCTCCTGAGTCATTTGAGATAATTTTTGATATTTTTATTTCAAGTAGAGCCTATAATTATGATAAGACAACTAAAATATATGATTATAATTAGTAATAACCAATAAATTGAGTTATAGTATTATAGTAATTTTATCAAAATTAATTAACTATATATTTTTGGTAATTTTTTTTTTATGAACAGAGCTGTTCCATATATAGGTATACTTTTTAGTTAAATTAACTTTAAAACTAGTTATTTTAACTTTATGATTTTTTCGTGCGTGCACCGCCTAAAATATCGGTAAATTTAATGTAAAACGTACTTTTTTCGTTTTTATGCATTTCATGATTTCTACAACAAATCGTATGATATTTGTAATGTCGAATTATGTATACATTAGTTCACTACTCTGAAAATACTTATATTATAGTTGTATATAATTATGTTATTCGTTTTGGTATAAATGTGTTCTATTAGTTTTGATTTGAAAAAGTTCTGCCGAAATAATTTTTTTAATGCATATAATGTATATTTTTTAATTTACCGATTATTCATCGCTATAACGTTTTTTTCATTCCATTTTTATTTTCATTATAAATCGTTATTTTTTATGACAGTAATATATCTTAAGGGCAAACATATACGTACATGATAAGCCAAACGCGAATTTTTTTCCTAAAGGTTCTACTCAAATTTCTAACCGACTAAAAATTTATATTGAACCTATACTCGTTGTCGTTACTCAAAATATATGCGGTAGAAATATCCGTATCAAAAATCCAATTGCCACATCCCTACAAGTGATACCTTGGGTCATGCATTTTTCGTTTATACACATTTAATATCGAATTATCTTATAATATTATTGTCTAAATAATATATATTATTAAAATGTGAATCGTTTTCTATGAACAACTGTATATCTGAAGGAACCGATTTTGTTTATTTTACCAAGCAAAATTATTCGGAACTAAGACGAGCCATTTCATAATAAAATAACCATCATCATTTAATATAAACTAGCTATAAAGACCCGTCGCTTATATAAAATTCAATAGTTTCCTTAAAACCGCGTAATCGTGGTGATCAACTATTAAATCCAAAAGCAAAAATAATATAATAATGGGCAACTATTTAATTTTACATATTTTTACGGTTTTTATTATTTATATAGTATATTTATTTACTAGCTATATCATTTTATCCCGGTAAACAGTAACGTATAATATTTTACAACGCACCCAATAATTAGGTTGTTATATTTTAAAAATCGTCCAACGCTTCATTATGACCAGGTCTGTGAGTTTGATGATTTTTCATGTCGCACAATTTTATTCAGAATTCGCAAAATTCGTGATAAAAATTTGATAATCATTAAGTACCATTCTAAGTATGACAATTATATTTTGCATACTGTTACATATATTTTACGTTAGTTTATTTGACTGGTAATGTTATGTATATATTGCATTTATTTTAGTTTAATGTATCTGACCAATACAATAATATTACTTTTAACATTGTCACCATGAAATACCATGTATTATTTTCTTATTTTATGTACTTTTACAAGTATACACTATACATAATACATATAGATAACTAGTAGTTTATGTTTGACTTTAAGGAAGATCTCTGAAGGCTAATTTTAAGGGGTTATGTAGAAGCAATTTTCAAATAAACGAAAATATTTGTGTGCGTGTGTAAATAAATATTAGTATGTGTAAACTGCGCTAAAATACAAATGTATAAAAACAAATGGCGGTTAATTATTTTTATGGTTTTTTTAATACCGATATAATAAAACAAATTTAACCACATATTAAATTTTCAGGTCTTAAAGTCTAAATTATCTCTTTTATGACTTAAATACCTCAACATTTTAAATTGTTATAAATAGCCTAAAATTTAGAAAATATTTTTGAAAAATTTATTCAATTAACATAATAAAAAAAATGCATACATATAATTTAAAATTTTTAGACCTATTATTTCCCGAAGATTCGAATATAGGTACATTTCATACCGAAATAATACTGTGTTATCAAAATCTTTAAAAGAATATTGAAAAAAAAATTGTGACTACCGATTTTTGAGATTTTTTTAATTTAGCCATAATAACGTACTTTCAATTTTGTATACAATTCTTGAGTCAAGGAGTATTATATAGGCAGTTTATCGTACACGATAAGATTTCAAATTCAAAATTTAATGCAGTTAGAAAGGTCATTTAAATTAATAAAGTTAATAATAAATTAATAAACAAACTCCTTGGGCTTGTATATATATGCGTCTAGAATAAATATACATTTTAAGTGTGAAAATAATGAAAATATAAGGCCATTTATCAAACCATTTTTTTTAACAGAAAATTGCTTTTGCTGTGACAAAATTGTAAGACTTTGGCCAATTTTAATTCTGTAAAAAGCTTAAGATTCTTTAACAACGATCCTAGGTTTTAATCGAGGCGTTTTCGAAATATATATTTCCGCTTTAGATATACACATTGGAAATTTTATTTAATCATGCAAATGTCAAAAATTCATATTTAGAAAAAGGCCCCAATTAAAACATAGAAAAGATATAAAATAATTTTAGGTTTCTTACAGAATTAAAATTAGACCAGCCAAAGTCTCACAATTTTGTCACAGCTAAAGGTCTACAAACTATGTTTTTTTGTTCAACTCAAGCTACCAAAACTTTTAAAACTTCAAAATGTATAATTGCTATAAATATTTCAAAATTGAAAAAACATAAGTTGAATAATAATAGGTATTGAAAAAAGTATTAGAAAAATCGAAAAATGACATTTATAAACTAAAGTCTACTAACTAAATCTAATTTGCTACCGAAAAATGGTTTAGTATGATTATATGCTCATTCTAAAATTTTTGGATACAGACATGAAAATAAAAAAATACACATCATTGTAAAACCAATACATTCCTCGTATCTCTCAGAATGGAAAATATTAAATAAATATAAAACTAGATTAATAATAGTGTTGTTTATAAAATTTAAATCAGTTTTAAAAATTTTTTTTGGACCATTCAATCAATCATTACGATAGACAAAAAAAATGCTTGGGTCTTTTTTGTGTGCAAAACTCGCCCTCAAATAGGCGCCTTAATACCTATAATAAAATTTAAAATGATACATTTTTCATTTAAAATTAAATTATTGACACAGAATTTTGGATTGTTTTCAACTCAATATTAATTGTTATGAATCTTTTTTTTGTTTGTTATCACTAATTTATTTTATTTTTCATAATTGAAGTGCATTTTTTAAATATTTTTTTAATATAATATAATACTTAATTGTAATAACGTATTATATCTATTTTATACATTGTAGGTTACCTTACGACTGACGAACAATACCTAACCAGAATTATTATAAATTTATTTTATTAAAATTTTAAAGCTTTTATTGCTTTATTTCGCATAATATATTGAATATATTTAGTGTAGTGTATAACATATGGTTCATTTTAGCTCACAACTACATGCGTATTTCATAGTTTTCAGCTCATTAAATTTTCAGTTCTGATTATGACTCATAATATATAGCTATATATATATAAGATAACTTTTGGGCAACCTTCAAATGGCTATTACGTTTTAACCGTTCGTTATTTCTTAGTATATTTGTAATCAGGAGGGATAAAATTATATCGAATAACAAAATAGGTGTTCGGTAATGTCGATTTACATCAATTTACAATACAGACATTATACTTGTACTCAAAATTCAATCAGATTTCAGTAAGGCCGGAGGACGCAGTTTATCGACCTAAAGAAATGATAATATGATTGATTGAATTTTCGTTTAGTAAAACATAAAATAATGTGCGAATAATTAACTGTTGAAAGCACTCGCTGTAGATTAAAATAATAATGTCCAGGACAAAAAAAAAAAGTGTTATTTGTGCGAGTATGTATTATAATGAATTACCGTTTAGTACTGTACACTATCGTCATTTGGTAAATGAATCATGAAAAGTTTCCAAACATCAGTTAAACTATATTATATAATATGCAGTTAGTATTGCCCACGTGTTCCACCGTACACCGCATGCACTTACTGTAATGGTTCTGATAATTTATGAATATTGAGCTTCAAATAATAATAATCGTTCATATTTGCATCTTATTAACTTTATACATTTCGTAATAAAATTAATTAATAGTTGGTATTCCCTGCCCTCGGAATCGATAATGATCGTTTTTAGATTTCATAAATCATGTTTTCATCACGACAGCTCCTATATACATTGGTATATCCGATAAGGAGACCCGCCTTTTCAACGCGTGAAAAAATGTCCTCTTTTTATTTATATTTCGTTATATACCAATAGGATTTTTTTTTTTTTTTTTCATTATTGATGTTACGTCTACAAAAAATGTAAAAAACCTTTTTTTTAACGTTATAAAGAATTATGTTTTATAATTTTGATAGTCCAGAAATACGCAAAAGTTCTTTCTATAAAAATTTGAATGGCCTTCATATTTCATACAGTGTTTTATATCGTATAAAGTCATTTGATTGAGCTCGTAAAATAATAAGTAGGTACCCATAAATCAGCACGTATAGGCCAGAAAATGTATGTCGCCATCTTTGCAGCTCATATCGTACTTATGCAATTAATTTAATTATAAGTACGTACTATGACGTACTAATTGACCAATGGTCTCATTAATTATAATTAATAATTGCCATGTGAAGATATGAAGGTAGTTACGAGTGTTTGTATACGTAGTATAAAATCGTCTTCTATAATATGTGAAACCCAGAAGGGGGTGAAAACTTTGACCCGTACTTTCATGTTAAGTTCTGTTTTGCCGTTTAATATTCGGTATTAAGAGGACGTGGCTTAGTGGCATCCGCATTAGCTGTTTCCGTCTAACCAAATGATAAAATACAAAATGTACGTTCAACATCATAATCACTACTTCGTAATTTCTAATATTAAAGTAAATTGACGCCTATTACAACATTTATAGACAAGATCCTGGAGTAGAATAGGTGTCTTTTTCGAAATTTTAATTTTCAAGAGAAACATATTTATTTAAATTATTGGAGTTTTAGTTATATCTCGTCACGAAATGTCCACCTGACATCATTCAATCACATCGGTATGGACTTGACGATAGAGAGAGAAGTTCGAGCCAGAGCGTATATTCGTGTACACGGACGTCCTTTCATGAAACACAGTATATAGTACCGATCTAAGACACGTTGACTGTTATAATAAGTAAAATAAAATTAAGGTGGCTCTTTGCGTGTAGATTAGGTTAGGTTATTTTAAATTTTAAATAAATAGGTACTTTTTGAGGCATAAAACTCAAAATATACCAATATAAGAATTAAAGACGAAAAATTAACTTTACATTTTGGATTAAGTTAGATTTTTTTTAAATTTTAAGGAGTCGTGTATCGGCACAATTTTTTAATAATACGAAAATGTTATACGTGTAAAAATTCAACAACTCGCAACCCTATGTAAAACATCACCAACAACCTTTGCACGCCTACAACGTACGTACAGGTTTCATGAATTTCTTCAAAATTGTACTCAAAAATGTGCCCAAGTCTTGTCTTATAAAGATAAAGTATAACTAGTCCGATTTGGATTTAGAAAACAGACTTTAATTAATCGACAAATTTATTTTTTCAATTTTATATCCCATATTTTAATATTTAGTCAAGAAATAATATGTAGTCATTTTCAATTTCATAAAACAATTTTAAGAAATAAATAAGCAAAAATATTTTTTAAAGTAAAAAAATCGATTAAAAGTAGATTTATTAACAAATTTAAATCAGTTTTAAAAATCGTCACAAGACTAATCGATTACTTAAGATGGACAAAAAAAAAAAATATAGGTTTTTTTAGTGTGCAAAAATTCGCCCACAGAGAGTTACCTTAACTGAGTGAAGTGATTTGTTAACAACTCTATTTTTAATCGATTATTTTAATTTTTTATGATTTTTTCTTATTTATTCATTAAAATTGTTTCATCAGATTGAATATTGCTAAATATCTCTTGAGCAAAATATTAAAACATTGGATATAAATATTCAAAACGTAAAAATCGTTGATTTAAAAGTTAATTCGTTAATATAAATTCAAATATGTGTTCCGAATTCATATCAAACTATACGATATATATACATCTACGATGAACAAAACATGGACACTTTTAAGTACGATTTTGAAAAAATTAATGAAACGTCAACGATCATTTACAAGCGTGTGCCTGCACATGTAATATTTGCCTATAAATGACCCCGCAGAGAGCATAATATATAAATACAACATCCGTGTCTTCTTGAAATAGCAATGTCCGTCAGTGGCATTTCAATGTCCATTAATCGAAGGAACATATCATCGACTTTCAAGTCGATTAATTCAATGGTTCGAACGAGCCCGTTCGATTACAATAACGTCCTCGCACTGTGTAAATGACTATTTAAATTTGTCAGAAGTAATTCGACCATCGATGACCACTGGTTTGTGTCGTTATTTTCCAAATCCTCTTGTGCGTTTCTCACACGATTTCCCTTAGATTCGTTGCGAGTACCGTCTGTGTTGTTTGGGTATACCTACCGTATATTCCATAGCGATTTGTACTAAGTGTTGGATTTGGTTGTTTCGAAATTCCACCGACGAATACTTATGGCTTCATAATACGCTCGAATTGCTTCCTTGCAATAGTTCCATCGTTATTTCCTATCCATCTGTACCCTATATGTATTTCATGTCAAATATTTCAAATTCCAATATAACTAAAACTATATATATATAATACAGGTAAACTGTAAAATACAGCATCCTTATAATATAAAATAATCTATGTTGAAGTTTTATTGTTACTCGTATTATTATTATTATTATTATTATTATTGTTCTACATCGTGACAATCGTGTTAAATAACTTTATCGTATAACGTGGATATTATTAGAAAGTCAAAATGTGTCAATAACGTGTAGGTATACAGTAATGTTCGCTTTCTGAATTTTTAAATTGCTATTTTCGGTTACAACTTCAAATTATTTTAAATTACTTTTCAAATAACTTTTCTTTTTACATTTTATCACTAAGCTATTGAAAGTTTTTCGATTTTCTTTAATTCGGTTTTTACTTAACTGCGGTTACATGAATATATTAAGTACATCCCTATGTAATTGTATGCTTCTGGAAAATAAAACGGAATTTATTATCAATAGGTAGTAGGTACCAAGTATATATATATATATTAATATGTATATAGGTATGTATAAACTATTAGGTATAAGTAGAATTTCATAATAGTTTAATCAAAATTAAATTTTAAAAACCGGACAATTCAAAAAAAGTACAAATTTCCAAATGGCATTCGAAACGTAAAAGTTCAAATTAAATTTGATAAATAAACATAGCGACAGAAGTAATTTTAAATCTGTGACAACGATACTACTAAATACGTTTTGAATACTGTTATTTAATTTTAAATATAATCGATGTGATTATCTATACACGTATATGTAATTTAAAAGTTAATGTTGCGTACTATTACCGAATAAAATAGGTATTTAATTTAAATTACAGAGTGTACTTAAGAGTTTAATCTGTAATCCAATATTTGTAATATTCAATTAAAATTATATTTAGTTGGGTAAAAAAACTACAATTGATTTTTCGCTTATAATCTAAAAAGATAAATATTAATACCTATAGTACAAAAAATTGGGATACTTTAGAAACTGATTAACCGTTCAAACTGTTTGTCTAATATTTATTGAAAAAATCGTACATTTCTCATTATATGAAAAAATAAGTAGAAATATGCATATAACATTTTCCGTTCATTTCACAATATTTGAATAGGTACATTAAAATTTTTCTTCAAAAGTATTTATATATTAGTTTTTTTGATTTCAAATACCTATTATTATAATTTCGTCTAAATTACAAAACGTTCTAATATATATTATCGAACTCTAAATAACCTTTAAAATATTTTTCACAAGTACTTTTATCGCATTTGTCTTATTTTGAAGTATTTGAATATACTATAATATATGTATGTATTTCCGTGTTAAAGTAGCAAGCTATTAGTTATTAATCAGAAAACATTCCCTTGAGTAAATCTATACTTACAGTTTTTAGCGTTTGGCTAATTTGGTAACTAACTCAATCAAGCTCAATCTTTTGGTAATAGAAAGTGATATGATGTGAACGGGTGTATAACTTGAAAAGGGTGCAGGGGATCGAGATAGTGGAGGACTAAAGTAACCCGATTCCAAATAGTTGGAAGAGAAGGCGAACGAAAAGGTTATATTATTTATATATGTAGATATATATAATATATGTTACTACAAATTGTAAACCAACAAGGTTTTTATTTGTTCTTGTATATACTGGACTTACCCGTTAAATTTTTATAAATAAATACATAAATATTTAATATTATACCAAATATATTTATTTAGATATATTCCAAATTAATTGGTACCCACTCAATAAAATATACGAGTAGAAATAGTTTTTTATCAATTCATTTTTTTAAGTTTCATTTTATTCGCATATCACTGAAATGTAACCATGCAGCATTCGCCACCATCTATAGTCTCTATATGACTATAAAAAAATATAAACTATAATCATAGAATATTATTAAAATAAAATAAATTACAAATAAATCAATATAGTTAAATACATTATTTTACCTATTATTACATTGATAATTAATATTTACGTCTTTGTACAATTTCAAAAATAATGAGAATATTTATTTGTCATACATATTACAATTTAGACGTAAAAAATTATAATCGAAAAGTTAATTTAATTTATTTAAGTTTAATTTAATAATATTTATTATACAAGTCAAATAAATAATTATTTATGCGAATAAAATTTTTTTATTACCATTGGATAGTGACATGTTTTATTATAACTATTATAAATATACTATTACATATAGTATATTTCTTTCCATTCCTAATCATTATAATCATATGTTTGTTTAAATATTTAAATAATATTTGTATATAAGCCTATAGTATATGTATAATTGTATAATGATTAATTATTAATTAATAATATATATTATATATACTATATGTCCTAAAGGCTAAAATATATCAAATTTCTGGGCACAGACTTTTCAATTTCTACACTACTGTTCCTAAGTTTACATCATTCCCACTTGTAACGATATTAAATTGAATAGATTAGGTACTTATATAAACTTAATTTTAATTTTAATAATATTCTTTATAGAACATTTATAACTCAATAATAACTGAATGCCTTGATTTATAAACCAGATTTATTACGAAATTAACAATTTGACACAAATTTACTATAGTAAAAAGTGCGTTTCAAAAACCATAAAAATTCATGAAGCCAACTAAAAAAATATATCTAGCCAGAATCTTTAGCCAAAACCCTAAAAATTGCGAAATAAAAATTAGTTATATAGATTCATATGTTATCAAATCAAATTTTTAGCTATAGTGAGGCATAATTTAACCCTTTGACGCCCGTAATTCAACCATTAAAAAAATCTTTGTTTTCACATTAAATATGTATTCTATAGCCATAAATTAATAGTATTTAAAAGTTAAAAGAAAATTTTTTTTATTGCAAAGTCGTTTTTTAAAGTGGTACATATATGTACCAACGGTCCATAAAGGTAAAAATATAGCATTACTGATAAACACTAAAAATTATTCTAAAAGATCGGTTTCTATGCTATTACTATATATATTATACACAATATGCAATGTATATATTATTATGGATTCACTTGAAATAAATTGATAATATTATAATATATATTCTGGAGAAATATAATTCGTGATTTAGTCTTGAAAATAATAATATATTATATTATGTAACATGTGCATTGATGTAAATATGTGGATAGTACCTAATATTTTCGTAGAACTTTATCTATAGATACAGTATTAATATTTTACGATAACAAAAGTTAAATTATTTGATTTTATCAAATTAACAAACAAGATAACAACGAATACAGAATTATACTATAATAAAATTGTTATAATACTTCGTTTTTGTATGACAGCGTGACACGTGTTTTATATTTGTTAAAATTAATAAATATTAGTTACGCGATTCAAAATATTTTGTAAGTATTATCAAAACATATTTTAATAAATATTTAAACTCACATATATAACATAATATAGTATATAATATCTTACGGGCTTACAGGTTAAAAATGCCGAAAGAACGTCGTTTTTGTTTATCTGGAGATGAGATTGTACAAATTATAGACGCATCGGATAGTGAAGATGATGAAAATAAATTATTATTAGACGAAGAAGATATAGCATTTATTGAAGAAGATCTCGAGGCTGGTGAGTTAGCTGACAATGAAATAATTATAGAAGACGTAGTTGGTACAGTTCAAAATGAAAATCATGCATCAGATAATATTTTAGACGCTAAAAAAAACACAAAAGTCATCAACGTCTTATTTATGATCATTAGTGGATTAAAACAAGGGGATTCCATATCACTAGTTCCCTTCAATATGGCACTAGAAAGTGTAATAAGATAAATACCACTAACTGAAACATTAAACCTTGACGAAGGAAACATCTTACTATAGCATATGCGCTATTTGCAGATGACATAGTGATCATTTGGAAATCACGAAAGAAGATTCAGAGAACTGTTACAGAACTTATAAAGATAGATAAAGTTATTGGCTTAATAACCAACAGTGAAAAACTAAAAACATGATGTTGGAACCTACGTATGAGAGATAACACCTTTGAACAAGTACAAAAGTTCAAGTACCTATTGGTACTACCCTAAGGGTCATTTTATCAATCGTCAGTTAAGAGCATTTAAACTTCGTTTAAAGTTAATACTCAGTTAAACTAAAAATGTGATTTTATGATCACCGATTCAACCGGCCTTTAACAACAGATTAAGTTAACCGAGATATTTTGATCAGTTAAACTTTAAACCTTGTTTAAATTCAGTATTATCAAGTAGATTATAGTAAATTTTATCAATTTAATTTGGTAGGTAGGTATAACTAAATTATATTCTCGTACCTACGTAGGTTTGTATTAATATCGTTATTTAAAGTTAATAATAAATATCAAAGTAAGTATTTACTTTATTATTATCACGATCATCGGATTATATATGAATATTATTTATAATTAATTCTAGATAAAAAATTATTAACGTTAGTAGTGACGAAGAAATTTTTTTTGATTTATATGAATTAAAAAAAAATGAATTTCAAACTTCAAAGACCTTATTTATTGTCAACAAAGATGACCAAGATTTTCCAAAACAGCATCTCTTTTCTTATTCTCCACAATGTTTTCTTGTCTGACTACCAAGAAATTTATAGAACGTTTTCGTTTAGCTTTTGAACACATATTGGAAAAATAATTAATAAATTTTACAAATATAAAAAAAATATGAACTATATGGATACATATATACTACCTATATATATATAATATATATAACATATTTATACATTAATATAAATTATTAATTAAATAAACAATTAAAAAACACACATAAAATAACAATATCAAGAAAATACATGAATAAAAATATGAGTGTTAATAGATTTTATATAGTGGTAAACAATTCACTAATTGAAGTTAAAATCATGTTCATATTAACGTCGCGACTTACTTCAATTAATGCATTTTTATAGTTAATTAATCTTAATTTTGTAAAACCTAGTTTTATTAAACATAGAATAAATACGATTGATAAAATCATTATTTTTTGATCTACATTTAATCTTAAACCTAGATTAGATAAAATGTAATTTGCTCAACGACTGATAAAATGTAATTTGCTCAACGACTGATAAAATGGTCCTATATAACCTAAACAATATGCATGGATAAATCAATATCAGATTGGATGCTGCTAACCGATGCGTTGATGCGCTGAAAAACCTCTTTAAACCCAAGCTGCTGTCATGGAAGACAAAAGAACTACTATATCTAAGTTACATGTGATCAATATTGACGTATGCATGTGCCATATGGGCAACGGCGAGAGGTAATAAAGAAAAACTACGTGTATTTGAGAGGAAAGTTTTTAGGAAAATGTATGGACCCGTGTTCAACAATATGGAACAGAAATGGGAAATAAGAACTAATGTCCAACTATACCAGCTGTACAAAAGAGAAGGCGTAGTCCAATTTATCAGAGGGACAAGGATAGAATGGGCAGGTGATGTATGGTGAGCCGATGGAAATATTTTTTAAAGGAGTTTGGACAGATGTGATGAAGGGAAAGAGACCGAAAGGGAAAAATCGCGAGGAAGATGGAAGGACAGCGTTGGGGAATGACTAGAAGAAATCGGAGCGGACTGGGTGTAGACGTATTGACAGAGAGCGGTGGAAGGAAGTAGTTTTGGCGGCCAAAAGTCTAAATGGCTTGTAAAGCCTTGAAAAAATATACTAGTTAACCACAAAAAATATATTGTATTACCTTTGAATATTTCACAATAATATTTACCTTCGTCAAATGTTGAGTTTTATTTTTTATTTTTATCGAAACAGTGTTATAATATCATTTGTGCCC
Source organism: Pemphigus obesinymphae (assembly GCA_025469235.1). Taxonomy (NCBI): domain Eukaryota; kingdom Metazoa; phylum Arthropoda; class Insecta; order Hemiptera; family Aphididae; genus Pemphigus; species Pemphigus obesinymphae. The sequence continues at coordinate 10,636 of JAIPRL010000294.1, read as the reverse complement.
GCAGTGTCACACGGATTCAGTTTTCATAGTGTATTATCATTCATCAACTGTTGGGCAAAAAATGTATGACCACTATTATACGTGGTTCTGATCATAAAATATTACGTCAGTAATATTTTCGTCACGAATAAATACAGATGTACATTAATCAAATATTTATGAAAATTATACATACTTACGTATATAAATTATGAGCCAATTAGTCATACTTGAAAATGAGACATTTGCTGTTGAAATATTATTCAAGTAATTTTCTCACGTCGCCATCGTCACTACGTTAATTCAGTGTTGATAAAATATACTTCATAATTTATTCGCCGCGTTTACAATATGATTCGTTAAAATAAACGAAATTTCATGGTAAAACATTTATTTCGCGAAAACCGAAACAAGCTTTGTTGAACGTTTGTGCTAATAAAGTACGTACCTAATTAAACATATTCGGTTGATTGAACGAAATATTGTGACTATACAAATAGTAATGAATGAAAGAAGCTCAGGAAAGTGAATGCTATTTAGTTGTCGGAATATTTTATTGAACGCTGAATGATAATACCAAACGTTTTTGTCATCTGGAACATATTATAGAACTTGCCGTCAAACAATTAACTTACATTTTACTATTAAATTATTAAACGTGATAAAATCAAGAATATAAATTGAAAAGTAGCATAATCCTATATAGTATCTGAATTTAACGAAAAAGAAAAACGTGTCGGCCATACTCGACTGGCACATGCACCGACGAATGATTTTTAAAAATTAATAGGATTCCCCCCCCCCAATTTTTCGAGCAATAGACGTGAATAGTGAGATCATTTAGAAGAGCTTAGTCGTTTCAAATCCCGCCTAAAATACTTTTATCTTAAATATTTGTATTATAATTAATACACGTTAATTATGTTTTACTCTAAAACATCAATTCTAAAGATCTGTGGATTTTTGGATCCTATAATTACGTCTATATGTTCCTAACTATATAATAAATGAATCCGAACGAACACATAAGGTAAGAGTTCTAAGTATAAGAGTGAAAATCTAATTGTTTTTAGTTTATCAATACAACTACGAAAATGTTAGTCATTCCGCGTATTCAGAATAATTAATGATGACAGAGCATTATATGAAATATGAGCACAACGTATGAGCAAATATATAAACACAACGCACGAATGATTATTTTGAGCCTTTGAAATATTATTGCAATTTCTCACATATGTGAACGAACTCAGTGAAAGTAACTATATAACAGAGCTGGTTATACCAATAATCAGTCGTCTCGAAGATAGATTTTTGAAGGAGTGAAAATGAAAAAAAATAATACAATACTTCTCTTCAAAACATAAAATAAACAAAAAAAAAAAAAGGTAAGTAATTGATTTTTTCTAATTAAAATAAAATAATTTATAGTTTGCTAACTTAAAATTGCGAAAAAAAAAAGGCCATCGTCGACTTTTTCTACTATTTGACGACTGAACTTAATTTTGCTGACTGCTTTCCGAAGTATATATATATTGGCAATATTGTCTAATACTCTTGGAAAAATCGAAAAAAAGTCTAAAGCTGGTTTCACACGTGGCAGCAAAAGAAAAAGACAACTAAAATAAATAAACTACGCCATTCGAAATGAAAAATATGTCTAGATAACGAAACTTTACGTAAAAAAAAAAAAGAGCAACATATACCTATTATTGTACGGTTTGGTTTATACTAGTGTCTACAATAAATATAAATGAAACGATTTCATTGTCGTCGACTTTTGAAAACCGAACTGGAAATATATTACATCGGCACCGCTTTCGCTGCAGACATGAATATTTCAGCCCTCCTGCGGCGATATCCTAAAATACCTTTATGGAAAGGTCACACGTGTAAACGGACACGCGCTTTTTTGGTGCTTTAAATAACAAAACTGTTGACGACCCGTTTCACTATCAATTATCTCAATAATTGTTACAGCTCGTTTGAGCAATCACTATATAATATAAAATTATGATAATATAACCCCATTAAACCATTAGTATATGAATACTTGGAAAATTCCTCCGTATATACTGCTATAATTATAACTAATATGTAAGTAATAAAAAATAAATCATGTTTCGAGTAAAGTACGAGATCCGCAGTACCCATATACACTATTTACACTAAATTATTATACATATATGAATGGAAACTCAATTCTCTAGATATATATGAGTACTAAATACGCATGCAGTCGTGTGCTTAGAAAATCAAAAATATGCAAATTTTAGTTCTGGATTTGATTAGTTACCCATTAATACATTGACAATTATTACATAGTAGTTTATACCAGACCTGGATAGTATTCCGAATACTTTGGATTAGATCACATATTTAAAAATAACTCCATTATTTTTCCATCAATGTGAACTGCATTTGTATAAATACATAATATTTTATAGTACATTATCTTAATGTTATCAAATATTATTTAATTTTCTTTTCAACTATACGTATATTTAGTGGGACAATGCATAATGTTATTTTCCAATTTTAAACTACCAATCCCATTTATGTGACAACCAACCCTGAAGTTGGGTCGGTTATCACAAATTCCAAAATATTTTAATTCATTAAATAAATGTATTTTTACTAAATATTAATGTTTGATACTTTTATAGGAGTTTATTAAAATGTTATATTTAATAATGCAACGAACATCATTTTAAAAAAATTATCGTGTTAAAAAAAATGAAATTTTAGAAACTGTGATAACCATATCCGGTCTCCTCTATAATCATCAATCACTATAATACATAGATTCCATCAGAAAGAATCATATAAATATATTATATTATTCCCTTAATGATTTTAATAATTGCATACATTTTAGTGTGTTATTTGTTTATTTATTCACAGAACTCGCATATATTTAATCTTTGGAAATTATTATTTATTATTATACTATCTAACTTATTTGCAATAATGGACATTAAAGAGTTAATACGTTCAGTGAATTTCCATATAATTTACGTTCCTTCATATTATATTAATTATAACGAATTTATTTTTCATTTAATCCCGTTTAGATTAGTTGTAAATTAAAAATTAGTAATTGAAATTCTAAAAATATATTTATCTATTTATTTATTTGGTACTAGACTTTAAATATGATTTAGGTAAATGTTAAATGTTCAGCTCAACATAGTAATGGGAAATATAATTCTTAAGTCCCTTAGAGAAAATGTCGACAGAATTACTATTTTCCTTTATAATGGAAACATATCATATTTCTTTTAATATATTGTGAAGGATGTTTTAAAATCGTTCTGAAATTCATTCTGGAGTATTTTAGTATTTATCTCCATCTCCGTACTTAACGACAGGCATTTTAGAAAATTGAAAGAAAAAATACGTTTTTAAAATAACTACTGGTCATAAACGATCTTCTCTTTTATGAGTTCACATACAAGTTGAACAAAAAGATTTATTTATCTTTAAAATATAAATGCTTAACAACTCCATATTATGATGACCAATGTGCGTTGAAAATAAAATGCGTTCCTTTTAGAAGATGGCAGACTGTAGTTTATAATTTTCATATTGTTCATTAGTTTGAAGGTCAAATAAATACAATACACAAATAAATAAAAAAAACTGTAAACTTTCACCCTAATATATAAATTAAACGTTATCTATGAAAATCTTTTAATACTTACAACTTGAAGTCACAAAAAGAATAATTCGTATATAGATAATATATTTTCAATAGTATTATATTTTCGTTTAATTTTCCAAAGTTTTTTATTGTTTCAGATCAATTTATATTATAAAACCTATCTTATACTTCCCCATATGTCATGGAGATAAAAAAAAAGATTATAGACAAATATCAATAAAAATTTTATTATAGCAATTTTAATTTTAAAAATATATTTATATGGATAAATGGTTCCTCTTAGAAATTCAGAATAAACACATATTAGAAGTTAGATTATCCTAATTTTTAGTTTTTACGTTATTATCTTTTAACTTAACTAAGTTGTTAAAAATGTAATTAAATATTTAATTTTAATTTTTAACAAACAAAAATAGTTAATAAACTTAACCAGTATATATAGATATATATTAAACAAAAAAAAAAAACTAAATCTAAAATATAAGTATATATTTTTAATTCATTGCAGAAACATATTAATTTCTATTTCATGCTAGGTATAAAAAGAAATATTTACATTTTAATGGTATAAATAAAAATTAAAAATAAATAGTAAATCATCATGTCAAAGACGATAGGAAATCGTCAACGGAACCGATGGGAAGTGGTGTAAATGACCCCTTGCCAAATTGGAGTCAGTGGCAACCGGTACATTCTTAACTTATAATTGAAGAATTTGTAACGTTGTTGAATATTTGTCTGAAAATTTGTATGCATGAATATATCGAAAAATATAAGTATTTAACCAAAAGTTGATTATTCATAATAATTTTCAATTTTTGAGAGGCGAGTAGAAGGGCAAGATAATAATTTAATAGTTTTCCTCACTACTCCCTCTACCCTTTAAACTACAAATAATAAATAATATTGGTTTAATATATTTTATGTAAATCAATATTTTCAGAAAAATTGTATGCGTCAGGATATAATATAAAACTGTTGTAATATATGTAATATAAAAACTAAGCAACCGTCAAGACTGAAAATAGAAACATATTTTTATACTTTTTGTAAACATTTGAAAAATATACTCATATTAATTCAAATTGGATTTTTTTAAAAATATTTTATTAACGAATATTACTTAAGAAAATGAGAGTTTTATGTTAAAATAATCACTGGGTACCTACATTAAATACTTATTTTCCACAGTAGTTATATTTCATTATTAATATATTCGATGTTGTAATATGGAAATATAAGTCTATATATGCATGTTTTTCATATACAGTTACACGGTCTGAGTTCATTATACAGATCTAATACCATATTTAACTCAGTTATAATATTACGCGGTGGAATATATTTTCGAACTCCATATTTTGTATTTCTCGTGTGCCTTGGGGTGTAATATTACGCGATAAATATAAATTAATAGGACGTTTTTTTTAATAACATGCCAAATAAATTTTTTGTGTAATTTTATTATATCCAATGGGTAAAAAAATACAATTTGAGTACCTATGCTTAGGTAAACGTAATCAATAGCTACATGATTGATTAATTGACACTTTTAAACGGTCAAAAGATACGAGTTTCAATGTCACTTTTAAATTTATTTTCTGAGAAAAAGGAAAATAACATTTTTATATATATATAAAGCTATATATATTTACGTTCTTTATCACACTTTCAAAATGGTTATTTATTGTTTATGAGTAATTAATTGTAACTATATATATATAAAGTTTTGTGATAAATTTAATGAAAAAATACTTGATTTAAAAATTTTTTTAGGTACCTATTAAAAGGTCCATTCTCAATTTGCCACCTTTATTCTTTTATGTTATTTTTTTACACGTCTTTTTATTAATCGAGTTTTTACAGGAGGAACTGAAAGAACGAAAATTTGGTAGCTGACATTTTTTGATACATTTTGATAAGTATAACTGTATAGAACGTTGTTCCGAATATATAATAAACCTATATATTATACTTATTTACCGTTATCTATAAAATAAAAATGTATACAAAAATCAAGGATAATATTAAAAAGAAATTAAAAAATGATTTCCACAAAGATATCTTTTGTTATTTGTTACTAAAATTGAAAATATGAAAATATTGTGCTTATTATAGCTACATTGTATACATTTACATAAAAAATTATTTACACTCATATTAAGTAAAAAAAAAGTTAAAATTTTTAGAAAAAAATATATCCCTTAGTGACAGTGTCTTAAAAACTGTATCGTATTAAAAAAAAATTATAATAATTTTATTCGCCTATTTGTTTTAGAAAAACTATACAAAATATCTATATTATTAGTTATAATGTAATTTTCAATATTTAATATAACTAAGCCACAGAATATATTCTAAGACATGGTTGTTCTCGTTGTTCATCATTATTGATTATTTATTTACGCCGAAATGGCAATTTTTGTAAAGTATAAAAAAAAAAATAAAATAAAAAATTGTGTACGTAGTATAGGTAAGATAAGAGAATATACCCAAAAATTACGTTAAAATTTAAATTACTCATTAATTCAATTAAGTAATGCCACAATTAAATGTCAAAAATTAATGTTGGTTGAATTCCCGTATTAAAGCATCCTGTGTAAAGGGTTATTAAGATCGTGGTTAGTATAGAATATATGGAATAGGACATGGAAGAGAGAATGATTTCCTAAAAAGTAAATGGGTACACGGAAATAAATGCTATGGGCATAAATATAGGTTTGGGCATCTAATAAATTGCTATTTATCGAAGAAATGAAATGCAAATCAGTGTCAGAAGTCCAGTGGCGGCTCGTCAGGGGAGATTTTGAGACTGCGACTCCTCACAAAAAAAGCAGTAGTAGGTACCTAACACAATATAATGGTTAAATATAAAATTGTATTATAATTTAATATTTTTGTCTGTTTTGAAAATAATAATTATTATTAATATTGATAGTATAATATTGTGCATTATATTTTTCTATAAATAGTAAGAAGACGGGTGTTATTTGATAATAATACAGGCGAAAAATATGGATAACGATGACGGTTGCTAGTTCGGAGTCTGCCGTTCTAGAGACACTTTGTGTATACACATTTCGTATGCATTATATGGCGGAAAACGGGGGTAAATTGTGTTGACGTATACGTTATATACGGCATATTGAGACTAGACTCTTTCAAAGTTTCTGCCGTTCGCGTCGCGGTCATCGGCTAATATAATATTATTATTTATTTATACGATGAAAAACAAGCGACTTAAAAATTTGTTATCTTTGGCGATTGAAAAAAAAAATAATGGGCGTTATGACAAAGGACCCGACATTTGTAGAAAGTATTATTGATGATGACTTTGCCGGGAAAAAAGAAAAAAAGCATTGATTTAGTATATAAAAAAATATAAAATATTTTAACTTATAATTAAATTACAATTATTAATAAAAAAATTTTTCGTCATTTCTTACATTAAATTTTCATTCTCCCTAATGAATTTACTTGCGATCCTGTGCCACTGGTCAGAACGACGAAAAGAGAGAATGTTGAGGGTACTGTGTAAAAGGGAATAATGATGACGAGGAACGCAATTTTAAGGATATAGGTGACATGACCAAGGAATTCGTTTTGTACGTGCTCAATACGCACATTGGTCCTTAAACAAGTAAGTGTACCATACAATCGCTCCAAACTCTGAGATGTTAACTCAATTAAATATGTTTGTGTTTCGATTGATGAAACCCAAAACTTTGAGAGCTTGGCCAATAGTATAATGTTAATATATGATGGTCAGAATAAATGGGAAAATGAATAGAATGAATAGGTGGAGACAGGGCCGCAGCTACACATTTTTCCAGGGGTGGCAACCTCTAATTGTGCCGCCCCCCCCTTCCATAACTTAACACCTGCAAATTGAAAATAATTTTTAGCCCTACTCCTAAATCAGCTTTTGAAAAATTCTGAAATATTTTATAATATTTGGGATATTATATACCATTATGATAGAATTGGAATAGATAATTAGGTAAGGTTTATTTAAAATAAGAACGATAAACAATGCATGTAAAATCTTTTTAAAGCAGAAAAATATTATACATAAAACAATCCCTTAAAGTTAGTTTTAAAGATTTATGTAAATTTGATTTTTCTTGACTTTTTGGCTGCAAATGTCTTGATAATTTCGTCAAATGAGATTGATGACGCTCTTTGATGTTCAATTGAAATAAGACTTAAATTGGTGAATCTCTGTTGTTTCATTGTGCTTCTTAAATAATTCTTGATCAATTTAAGTTTGCTGAAGCTCCTTTCCCCTGAAGCAACAGAGACTGGAAGAGTAAGGAATATTTGTAGAGCTGTTGTGATGTTTGGGTAGCCCTCTTCCAGGCGTTGCTCATACATTTTTTTTAATGTAGACAGTGCTGTGGCATTTCTTAGACTACTGTCCATTTCAAGGGCATGGTATTTAAAACTTTCTACTTCATTGACCATCTCCTCTTTGTTTAAATCGTCTGGGTAACTGTCAGCCAATTGTTTGGCTCTAATTTTTAATTCGTTTGTATCTGTTTCGTTTATTTGAGAGCCACACAAAAAATCAAACTTACTATTAATATCTTTCAATGCAACAAATCTGCTGTTCATTTCACTTAGAATTCGGTCAAGTATTTCCATGAGAGAACCTCTGAAATTTTCTTCCTGTGTTAAACCAATTGCTTCATCTTCACAAATTTCTCCAGGCATCCTCTTCTTTTTTCTTCCTCTTTGTTCTTTAAAGTCAGTTTCTAAACCATTGTCTTGGGCTATGATTTTGGCATTTGCCATAGCTTCCGATGATAGGCTTTCTCTTTTTGAAGACAACAGATTTATTAACCCTTGGATGTTTTTCATTGCTCTGTCAACTGTTACGTCTTCTCCCTGAAGAAACTTATTGGCTCTATCAATTGGTTTTAGTACACTATACCAAAAGCAAGTTAGCACAACAAATTTAAATTTTTTCATTTGACCCATTAGAGCTTTAGCATCAGTTTTACTTTCTGGCGTGGGTCCGTTAGTACGTAACTCTTTAAGAGCTAGAAATATTTTATCCAGATGTTTAAAAACGACTTCGACAGACTCAAGTCGTGCTGACCACCTTGTTTTACTTTCTGCCTTCAGAGTTAAAGGAACATGATTTTGTAGTACTTCCCATCTTGAAGTAGACCCACTGAAGTAATTATAAAGGGAGTGCAATACTCCAAAATAATTTTGTGCTGGAAGACAAGCATCGGCAGCATGAACTCCAACTAAGTTTAAAGAATGAGCAGAGCACGGAACAAAATATGCGTATTTATTCTCTTTCATTATTCTAGCTTGCACGCCTTTGTATTTTCCGGCCATGTTGGCTCCGTTATCATACGATTGGCCTCTACACAGTTTCATATCCAAGCCATCGTTGCTTACCTTTTTAATAATTTCTTGAGAAAGACCTTCTCCAGTTTTGTCAGAAACAAGAAAAAAATCTAGAAAACTCTCCACAACTTCAGGCCCATAATTATTTATATTTACATATCGGATTATCTCTGTCATTTGTTCATGGTTACTAATGTCTGGCGTACATTAAAGCAAAATATTTAGCTTTTTTAACATCTTGGATTATAGTTTCTCTTATTTTGTTAGCAATTATATCAAGGAATTCATCCTGAATTTCTGATGAAAAATAGCTAACCTGCCCTTTCTTATGACGTTCAATGTGTTGTTGAAGAGGGGCATTGTAGTGGGACAAAAGAGCAATTGTGTTAAGAAATTTTCCACTGTCTGGATGTTCAAAATCACAACTTTCATTTGTTCCTCTAAATGGACTCCCTTGCTTCGCTAAATGTAATATAACATCAATAATACAGTTTAAAACTTCCGTCCAGTGAGATTCTTCTTTTTGAATGGCATCTTGAAGCTCTTTGTCTATGCCTCCTACTTCGAGAGATGTCTCTAAAGACTTCCACATACAAAAACAAAGCTTATGATTAGAGGAATTCTCATGTTCTGGTATTTTGTCACTAAGTTTTTTCCATTTTATAAATCCCTCTTCTTTGGCTAAAGATGACATTTTAGACTCATGGGAAAACAAATGAGAAAACATTCTACAAGAAATGCAGTATAAAGAAAATTTAGTCTCACTGTAAGCTAAAAAAGACCGTTTGATCTGTGATCCATTTTTTAACGATTTAAAAAACCAGTCTTTAGTAAGAGTTCGTCCGTCTCTTTCACTTTTGGATAAGTCCGGCGAATAGTTACTCTCATTTCTCATTTTAGTAATGTAACATCTTTCAGTATCAGATAGAAATCTTGGCCATGTACCAGGATCATTAAAATCAAATTGGAATTCAGGTTCAGGTTTCTTGCTTGAACTAATGGAGGACGAGGTCGATGAGGAAGTTTTTGTTAAAGGATTTTCAGCGGCAAGGTTACTAGCGCTGTCATCTGCTTCTGGGTTTGTTGATGGGTGTATTAGAATCGAAGCTCCGGAAGAGGTTGCAATGGTAATTTCATGCTGGGAAGTTCCAGGAATAAGGATTTCTGCATTATTATCTTCTTCCATTAATATTTCCATTTTTTTAAATTCATTATCGAGTGCTAATGGAGTTGGATTTTCCATTACATTTAAAGTTGACGGTACTAAGTACTTCTTAAAAATGCCTTTCAACTTGTCTAGTTCTTTCTCTTTTTTCATTCTATTTTTCTTGTACGCAGCACCAGATAGTCTCTTACGGTCAGCCATTGTGGTTTTTGTCCTATTTAAGAGTATTATATATTATATTATAATTTATAGCGCAAAAGTGTAATAGCTATTAAAAAAAAATAACTTGAAAATATTAAATATAATTTGAATTATTGCATATGTCAAATCCCTGTATTACACCCTGTATACTCAATGACGGTAGTCCAATGTGGTAATGTCCATGTACATAAATTAATATTAATACTCGTAGATACGCAGGTCCGTTCCTGATTCGCTGACGTTCAATTTCGCCGAATTTTTTTATT